>CAUYQU010026061.1:0-27488 GCA_963574635.1 Cheracebus regulus
TTTTTCTGTTTCTTAGTTTTCCTTTGGCGGATGCTCGTTCCCCACAGAGCCGGACCTTCCCGGGTTCGCTGTGCTTGCTGTGAGACTCTCAGTCCTCAGCGCTTCCAATTGCTGTTTTCCTTGTGGGGATGGGACCAGCCGAGCCTGTCTGTCCTGTACACTCCGCACCGAGAAGCGCCGAGCTGGGGCGCCGGCAAAACAGCCTCGCCGGCCAAAAGAGTCGCGCTGGCGACCTGTGTGGCTCCTCTGCCGGGAATCTCCCGGTCTGTGGGCAACAAAAATTCGTCAGAAAGTGCGGCGTCCACTCGTTCTCTGCGCTTTCACTGGGAGATATATTCCTGAGCTGTTGCTAATCGGCCATCTTGGACCTCTCTCCCGAGGGTTTTATTAAGGTGGCCACTGGCTCAACGGATTAGCATCCTAAGGCTGAGCCCCGTATCAAGAAACTAAGGGTCTTTTAAGCACCTTTGGGGTACAGGATGACGAAGCAGGAAGTAAATTTACAGAACCAAGAACAAGGAACTGTTCATCAACCTGTGACATGCCTTGTGATGTTACATTTGAAAATAGCATGTTGAGAAACACAGTGTAGACATTCTCTAGGTATTATCTGCCTTATGACCTTGCAGCTGGGCAGTAAGGAAAACAGGAGCTGGCCAGGTGCGGTGGCTCACGCCTGTAATCTCAGCACTTTGGGAGGCTGAGGCGGGTGGATCCTGAGGGCAAGAGGTTGAGACCATCCTGGCCAACTTGGTAGAAACCCTGTCTCTACTAAAAATACATAAATTAGCTGAGCGTGGTTGTGCATGCCTGTGGTCCCAGCTACTCAGAAGGCTAAGGCAGGAGAATAGCTTGAACCCAGGAGGCAGAGGATGCAGTGAGCCAAGATTGCGCCATTGCACTCTAGCCTGGGTGACAAAGCAAGACTCCATCCCCCATCTCCCGCAAAAAAAAAAAACCCTGAAAAATTAAGATGATAAATTTCATGGTATGTGTTTTCTGTTTTCTTTTTTTTTTTTGAGACGGAGTTTTGCTCTGTCACCAGGCTAGAGAGCAGTGGCGCGATCTCGGCTCACTGCAACCTCCGCCTCCTGGGTTCAGGCTATTCTCCTGCTTCATTCAGCCTCCTAAGTAGCTGGGACTACAGGCACGCACCACCACGCCCAGCTAATTTTTGTATTTTTAGTAGAGATGGGGTTTCACCAAGTTGGCCAGGATGGTCTCGATCTCTTGACCTCATGATCCACCTGCCTCGGCCTCCCAGAGTGTTGGATTACAGGCGTGAGCCACTGCGCCCGGCCGGTATGTGTTTTCTACTATAATTAAAATAGTTGTATAAGTATTAGCTATTTTTATTTTACAGGTGAGGAAACAGAGATCCCATCACAGAGCTGGAACCAAACCAGTGCTCTTGCCAAACATTGGCGGCTTCTGGGTTCCTTAGATTGAGGAGGTCTTGATGAGGATCTTATGAGGGGCCCTGTTTTGTAGTTAGCACCTAAGAAATCACAAGGCAGAAGCGGACAGCACTCTCTGTAGGAAGTCTGGTCTCAGCAATCATCCAGCCAACTGGGGTTGTCTCAGATTATAACTTGGTTCTGAGGCCCAGACTTGCAGCCTGAAGGTGGCCTGGTTTATTTGTTTGCCTAGTATCACATTTGGTAACAGCTGAAGGGTAGAAAGGGTGCAAACCTCACTGTATGGTCTTATCACAATCTGATCCTTGTCAACTGAATATAGCTGGGTTCAGAGGAAGCTTAGAAACCCATAGAGAAAGACTTGCGTGCCCTTGTGAGAGACCCAGTCGGGGGAGAGGACGCATTTACCAAATCACTCAAGGTGCAGCTTTCTCGGCAGAAAAGGTGTCTTGACAACAAAGGGGTGAGGTTCCCCAGAATAGTCAGAAAATTTATTTATTTATTTATTTGAGACAGGCTCTCACTCTGTCACCCAGGCTGGAGTGCAGTGGCGTGATCACGGCTCACTGCAGCTTCGACCTCCTGAGTTCAAGCAATCCTCCCACCTCATCCATCTGAGTGGCAGGGACTACAGGCGTGCACCATCACGCCCGGCTAATTTTTAAAATTTTTGGTAGAAACAGGGTCTTGCTTTGTTTCCCAGGCTAGTCTCAAACTCCGGGCTTCAAGTGATCCTCCCGCCTTAGTCCCCCAAAGTACTGCAATGACAGGTGTGAGCCGCTGCACATGGCCCAAATTTCACCTAAGGGGGGGTGTGCTAATTAAGATGTATCAAAAACATATTTCCTTAAAACTCAGTACATCCTAGTGACCATGCAGTAAACAAAGTTAAGCATGGTGTATCTGCACAGTTGCCTTGTAAATAAAGGAAATTGTTTTTTTTGCAGCTATATTCCAGTGGCAGGTAACTGAAAAACAGACCTAAGGGCATAGTTCTCTGCTCCCAGACTTCTGTCTGGTGTGCCAAAGAGATTAACATTCTGCCAGCAGGAGAAACCATCCTGGGTGGGCTCAGGGCAAGAGGGCCGGTATAGCTCAGGGTAGGGCTGGGCACTTTTTGCAGCCCAGATACTGGGAGAGAAGCACAGAGGTGGAACGGTGGCCAGCTAGGGGTAGCACTGAGGAAGAGCTCACCCAGTAGCACTGGGCTGGATGTCAGCAGTGTGGTGGGCCCTGGCCTGACTCGGCCTCCAGCGTGGCTCTGAATGAGCAGGGAGAGCGAGGAGAGCAGGAGAGGCAGGCTTGAGTTTCCTGTTGTTCCCTATTTTGTAGGTGTCAGTAGCAGACGGCAGATGCCCTGTGGTGGTGCAGCCATCTGTATGCCTCATTTTCACTAGCCTGTGAGTCGCTCAGCCCAAGGGGCCCCTTCACCTCCATGGAACAGTGCCCGGTTCACAACGGATGGGCCGTAAATGTTTGGCGGCTAGTGACTAGGGCACCGGGACTGGGCGGGGTGGTCTTAGAACACGTTCAAGGAAAATACTTTACATTTGATCTTTGTATTTGGTGAACTCTGAGTTATCAATTGTGACTAAAAGTACATTTAAGATCAATGCAGCCTGAAGACCATGGACCCATTTTACAGTTGTGGGCTCCCAAAATTCAAGTTGCTACTGGTTCATCACTTGGAAAAGAATTGAAGACACAAAATCAGGCTGCAGGGACAGCCAGAATACCATGGGCCTTTGGCCTCCGCATCTCAGGTAACAGGAATGAAGGGCCACTGAGATACAGGTAAGAGGCTGCTTTCAGCAGAGGGACAAAGCCAACTTACTGAGCATCCACTAAGTTCTAGACTGGGGATGGTAGACCGGGTGCCAAAGATGGTGATGAGTAAGACAGTGTTCCTGATCCCTCAGTGGGAGAAGGGGAATCAGGCTTCACTAACTATAGGTAAAGGCTAGTGTCATGTTAGGAAGACTCTGGTATCCAAAAGGGCAATAGGATATACATGGGTTTAAGTTTTTAAGATGAAAAAATTCGGGAGTCCTTAGTATGGAAACACGGTTGTGAGCAAACATAAAACAAACTCATCAAGTCATTCATATTCACTAGAACTAGATGAACTACCATTAGTCATGGCATCCCCAAATACTCATCATTAACTAGTCTTACCATTTATTTCCTTAGAAGCTTTAAGGAGATAACTTTATGCCAAGGCACAATGCCTACAGCAAGGAGTTATAAAAACACATTATCCCAGAGCAGATCCAGGCTGGAAATATTTAATACCTCAAGAAAGGCTAAAACATGGGCTGGATGCTATGGCTCACACTTGTAATCCCAGCACTTTGGGAGGTGGAGGTTAGTGGATCACCTGAGATCAAGAGTTTGAGACCAGCCTGGCCAACATGGTGAAACCCCGTCTCTACTAAAAATACAAAAATTAGCTGAGTGTGGTGGCACACACCTGTAATCTCAGTGACTCAGGAGGCTGAGGCAGGAGAATCACTTGAACCCAGGAGGCAGAGGTTGCAGTGAGTTGAGATCTCGCCATTGCACTCCAGCCTAGGTAACAAGAGCGAAATTTGGTCTCGGAAAAAAAAAATGCTTAGCCATGTGGTGTGTTTGCAATGTGTCAACTAAGCCAAGTTGGAAACACTAAGCTAACCCTGCTTAGTTCTGGGTTAGCAAGGACCAATGACCTTGTGTGAGATTTGAGAGGTGGAAATAATGTAGCAGCCACATTTGTTTTTTCTAATTTTAGAGACAGGATCTCACTCTGTTGCCTAGGCTGGAGTGCAGTGGTATGATCATAGCTCACTGCAGCCTTGAATTCCTGGCCTCAAGTATCCTCTAACCTCAGCCTCTCAAGTAGCTGGGCCTACAGGTGTGCACCGCTATGTGTAGCTAATTAAAACAATTTTTTTTTGTAGTAATGATGTCTTGCCATGTTGCCCAGGCTGGTCTTGAACTCCTGGCCTCAAGCAATCTTCCTGCCTCAGCCCCTCAAAGTGCTGAGATTAAAGGTGGGAGCCGCCATCCCTGGCCCCCAGAGAGTATTTTAAAAAGACGCCTCTGCTTAACACGCTGGTGAGCTTCTCACTATAGCTTTATTTCAAAGTAGACTATGTGGCCTGTGGCTCTGCTGCCATTTCAATCCCACCAGATGTGTGGGAATTCTAAGGAACTACCATCTTCTTCCACGCACCAATAGCATCATCACTCCTCATACTAGAAAAAGACCTATTTTAAAATGGTGTAAGGGCATCAGGTGACCTGGATGATCACGGGCTAGCTGCATCACCATTCTGGGTCCTCCTCATTCTTGATTCTCCAAGGTTCCCATATCTTTAGAAGACAAAGAATCCCTGCCTTATAACCCATGCATTAGTTGTTCTAGCTACACACAGCAGTTACCCAAACAAGATGCTACCAAAAGTCTTAAGAGTTGTATTTAACAATGTTTATTTCTTGGCATGTATTAAGGTCATATATGGAGATTCTGGGCAATTACAGATAGTGCCCTCTCTTTGTATCGCTCTCCTACCTCCCACAGAAATCTGCACGTCAGCCAAGTAGTAGAGAAAAATCTGAAGGGAAGTACTGAAGGTCTACCAAAACTTCTCAAGCCATCAGAGAATGTCCTTTAATGCACTTTTGTCAGTCACTGTCATTCAAATGCACAAGAGCCAGCTGATGGAAAAAATATGCAGCTGGGTTGGGGAATTCTGAGTTTCAGGATTTTGACTAACTGGCTCAAATTCAATGCATTTCATCACCAATATTGGAGACAGTCTCCAGTCTCAGAGAATACAGGGTTCGAATGCACCACAGTAAAAGCGGAGTTGAGTGCGTTGCTAAGGCCACGTTAAGTATGGACAAAGCCCCTCACTGGCAGTCCTCGTGTTTTGGAGGTTGTGCAGGCTGCCTCTGAATTACTGAGATCGCAGATTTACAGCCAGGAATCTTCTCTGGCTCAGCCTCAAGATCCCTAGGGTGATCATTATTTTAGAAAAAAAGCATGCAAATAAAAGAAATTTATTACTATTATTGTAGAGATAGGGTCTTGCTTTCTCAGGCTGGAATGCAGCGGCATGATCATGGCTCACTGTAGCCTCAGCCTCCCAGGGCTCAAGTGATCCTCCCATCTCAGCCTGTGACTGGGCCTACAGGTGCATACCATCACGCGTGTCTAATTTTTGTACTTTTTGTAGAGACGGGGTCTTGCCATGTTGCCCAGACTGGTCTCAAACTCCTCGGCTCAAGCAGCCTGCCCATCTTGGCCTCCCCAAGTGCTGGGATTATAAGCATGAGCCACTGCACTCGGCTACAAATTTATTTCATTACCAAATAATTTAACAGCAAGGAGGGAGCAATATAATTCAAATCCAGAGATGAAGCCAAGAATTCAGTGGGAGGAAAAGGTGCCTAGAACCTGTATCGACCTGGCTGTAGACCTCGGAGGTCCTACTGGCGTACTATTCCAGCGTGTGCCACCTTTTTTGTAGTGTGAAAATTAGTATTTGCAGTATACATGACAGCTCAGGCCTTGAGAGTCTGTGAAGAGTACTGATGACATATGCTACTTAAGAAAGAAAATGCCTGCTCAATACAGAACATCACCTGAGATATGCTTCTGTTTCAGCCATTTATTAAAGGGCACAATTAAATTTTATTTTGCAAATTGAGCCTATCTTAAAATCAATTTTAAAAGGTGAAATATCCACTGGTTAATGAAAAAACAAAAACTTTAATTTTTCCAATTACTTTGTCCTTTTTAGCAATGATGCATTGCTCTGTCGCTTTCACCCCAAGGTTGCTTTCAGGTACACCTTAGAGCAAAGAGCAGGACGATACTGTCCACTGCCACAGGCTGGAGTGCAGTGGCATGATCTTGGCTCACTGCAACCTCTGCCTCCCGGGTTCGAGATTCTCCTGCCTCAGCGTCCTGAGTAGCTGGGATTATAGGAGTGTGCCACCACGCCCGGCCAATTTTTGTATTTTTAGTGGAGACGGGGTTTCACCATATTGGCCAGGCCGGTCTCGAACTCCTGACCTCAGGTGATGCACCCACCTTGGCCCCCCAAAGTGCTGGGATTACAGGTGTGAGCCACTGCCCCTGACTTCTGATGTCTGATTTCTTCAAGTTGGCCCCCACCATTGTTTATTAACCAATATAGCTTTCTCTGAAAATCACTCAAGCAAAAACCAAAAACAATGAGAAGTCACTTTTTTTTTTTTTTTTGGATTTATTTAAAGAACACACAAAAAGGTGCATCTAAATTATTTTTTTTTAAAAAAAACAATTTTTAATTCATCATATGCTGACTCAGCAATCCATATGCAGCCTAAAAGGTGGTTGAGAGATGTCTGTGAACTTCTACACAAATTGTTTAAGATAACTGAATTTGATACAATACTCGAAGTGCCTTCTTGAGTGGTAACGGGCACCCTGCAGTAATTTGCTTGGAACCACTCACACACCCTTCCCCTCCCCCCTACACCCCCTTGCCAGTTCCCCCTCGTGAACCATAATACACACACGGGAGACAGCTGGCATCATGTGAGTCTTGGAATAGCTTTCTTGTTATCTGCAAAAAGTCAGGTGGCCTTTTTAGTATCAAATTTCCATCTTGGCCTTACTGGAACCATGCACTACAGAGCTTTCCAAACAGTTTAGCATGGAAGCAAAATCAGCTTTTGCTCTTCATATTTCCTAGGTGAGACTGGGGCTTTTAAAAGAAGTATTTCATAAAAAAAAGACAAAAGCATAAATGAGAAATTAGAGGGATATTAGTTATTAAAGGAAAAAACTCACAAATTGGTTCCTTTCATTCCATGGAGAATAAAACTATTATAAAAGGGAAATAACTTGATTTTTAGGTTTTAAGAGGGCCCTAATCAAAGTCTTTTGATAAAACCACCATAAAAATAAAAACTAAAATATAACTGCCAGTGTTTTTTAGGATTTAAAAAAGTGAGATGTTCCAGGTTTAAGCGAATGGTTCCCTGGGTTGCCAAATGCATTCCTGTGTTTCTTAGGCTGAGGGAATAGAGAGCCATGCTCAATCTGTTTACCCGTAAGGACTAAAATTCAACGACATGTACACATTTATTTTAAGACTTGCCCTAGTTCAATGCTTAGCTCAAGTACTGGAGATTTAGGCTACTGGCTGTACCTGCAAGGGAAGCTATCTTCAACTCTTCACAACTCTTGCCAGAACAGAGAAGCTTGCTAGGGCAGGAAATGCGAGCAACTGTGTGTCAAACCTGCAGGTGAAACCTCTAATGCAGAAGAGCAACTACTTATTTGTCAAGCCTACAGATTTTGTGTTTAAAAATTAAGCTTAGTATTAAAAAGTCAAAAATTTTTTGCATGAATGATAGAGGAGTGTAAATAAAGTTCCATAAACCAGGATACATATGCTTATGAGCCAGTAATCTTAAAAAGACAAAAAAAGCTGCATGGATCCTAAATGGATATGTAAATAGATCCACTTCAGGTCAAAAATATTGTAAGAACAAGCCTTAAATTCTTAATATCAAGGATTAGAATGAAACAAGAAGCTAAACAGTAGCAGTGCTGGCAGGAAGTACTGTGTATTGAATATTATTTCCTAAAAGGAATAGAGAAGGGGAGAAAAAAGCACAATTCTGATTGCTCTTTTCACATTTCAGTATCTCAGAATTTCATCCAAAATAGGAAAAGCTAATCCAGAAACTCCTGTCTGCTCATTATCATTGGTGAAGGGTGTTTTGGGAATGACAGGATTACTCCCCCAGGGACAGGCTGTGTGCAGTAGAAACCCACTCTCAGAAGGAGGCTGGCCGAGGAGGGGGACTTTGGGAGGTGGCTAAGTCAGCAAGCAAGTGGCCTCTGAGGTTCTGGCTTTCACGTCTGTGACACTGCTGTGGAACTGGGGAGACATGAGACCCCTCTACTGTGGGTTCTGTTGGTTAAAAATGCAAGAGACTGCATTTTCAGCACTTCAGTCATTTAAAAAACAAAACCTCATCCTCCTTCCCCTACCCCAGCGACCTGTGGGAAAGGAGAAATTCAAGAAGCATTTTTTAAAAAAGGTTTCTGCAGTGCTATGAAAGGTCAAAGGTAAAGCCTAACAGCCCCACGTGGTTGGGATGATCTCGAGGGACCCTGAATTGGATACTGAAGGCTGATAGAAACTGAAATGAGCTGGACTGAAGCTGCTGCCTCCCTCCCTCCACATCGCAGTCATTTCTGTTTTGTTCCACCTGGAGTGGTCCCATGCCACCCTTCAGTGAACCCTCCGGGCAGCAGCAGGGGGCTGTTTTGGGAAGCTACTGGTTTTGTTTTGCCATTTGCTTCCAGAATCACATAGACTATAACAAACTTGACATTAAACACTGTTCAGTCCTGAGTTGGGGGAAAGCCCATTGAGGAGGGGGGCCAAGTTCATTAGGACTCTTTCCTCCTTGGCGTGGCGTCATACGTGACCTTCAGGTTTCTCTTCTTCCACTGCATGACTAACTGTTAATTTTTCATTAGTGACCCCTTCTGAAGTCTTCTTGCTCATTGCTTTATTGGCCTCTTCCTAAGGAAGAAATAAGCAATCAAGAAGGTTAGAGGAAAAAGAAGTGAAGTAATTCCTGGCTCCTCCAGACTGTTTATCAGGTCCCAAACATGAGGGTATTGCAGTGATTGTCTCTATGTTACCTAGATGGATAGGTCAGGGCTGTGCTACAAATAGAGTTGGAGCTTCACCTTTCTTTGGTGTAAATGACCAGATTGACCCACATGACAGCTGTGGGATAATGAAGTCTAGGCATTCATGGAGACTGGGATGAGATCAGAGTACTAACTATGCCATAGGTCATATGTCTCTCTAGACAGACCTCTCCTGCCACATTTGCCAGGCTGGCTGCTGACCGTCAAGATAACGGGCATGGTGGTGGGGCTCCTGTAACACTCCATTTCCCGGGAAAGTCAGAAGTCTTAATGAGGAAGTATTACTTGAAAAAAAATCCTGATGGGTTTACAATTTTTCAAAAATGACAAAAGGGTCGGGCATGGTGGCTCATGTCTATATTCCCAGCACTTTGGGAGACCAAGGCAGGAGGATCCTTTGAAGCCAGGGGTTCAAGGCCAGCCTGGGCAACAAAATGAAACCCTATCTTTACAAAAAATAAAAACAAATTAGCTGAGTGTAGTGGTGTGTGCTTGTAGTCCCAGCTACTCAGGAGGCTGAGGTGGGAGGATCACTTCAATCAGGGAAATTGAGGCTGCAGTGAGCCATGACAGCACCACTGCACTCCAGTCTGGGTGACAGAGTGAGACACTAACTCTGGGTGGGAAAAAGGTTGGTGCAAAATCGTTTTTGCCATTGAAAGTAATGGCAATTACTTTTGAGTCAATCTAACACAGCTGAAGGGAATTTAGTTCTCTCATCTTTCACAACTTGTGCCTTGGGTGAGTGGAACTGCCCTACTCAACCTTTGGATCCAAAGCAGCCTCGGCCTCATATCAGATTGGAAACCATTTTCCCTACTCTTGAGCCTCTTGAGTTAACTGTTCCTGTCCCCTAAAATCAAAGGGGCACGGTCAGGCTCTTGATCCACCTGCAGTCAGTGGGCTCTGCACACACCTTGGCATCCTGCTCTGCAAACTTCTTGAACATGTTGGCGTATATCCTGCGGTCCCGCTCGTTGTGCTCCTTGGCCTTTTTCTGGCACATGAAGATCTGCAGTCTTGCAGCCTTATTCTGGGGGTTTACTTCCAACACTTTCTCAAAGTCACCCTTGGCTGACTCAAACTCGTTCATGAGCAGCTGAGCTTCACCTCTCCTATACAAGCCTTTCTCATTGGCACTGTCCAGTCCAAGGGCCTAGGAATAGACAGTATATATTTCAGAAAGGATGAAGTTTAAAATTCAGTAAACAGTTAACCAAAGCTCTCTTGCCAAAGAAGATGGAAATAGTGTATTTAAAAAATGGGGCTCAAGATAATTATATACTACTGATCAAAATTTACTACCCAAATTATTTTCTGCATGTAATGCAATTTCTAGAAAGATCTCAAGGGGATTTGAGAGAGGCTCTTGAGAAGTTCATTTTAAAGTTCCTTGGAACAAGTAAGTGCCCAAGAATGGCTGAATAAAAATTGGAAGAAAGAAAAAAAATAAGAGGCACTTGTTCTACCAGAGAAAAAGACATACTATAAAACTACTGAAATTAAGACAGTTTGGTTACTAGTATGTGGACAAACAGCTCAGTGGGACAGAATAAATCATTCAGAAACAGTCATGTGTCTGCATATAAAAACATTCAAAAACAACAAAGGTGGTATGTGAATCAGTGGAGAGTTAACTTTAAAATAAACGGGACCAGGATGGCGGCTATCCAAATAGAAAGTAAAAGTTAAGGCTGGGTGCAGTGGCTCATGCCTGTAATCTCAACACTTAGGGAGGCTGAGGTGAGTGGATCACCTGAGATCAGGAGTTTGAGACTAGCCCGGCCAACATGGCAAAACCCTGTCTCTACTAAAAATACAAAAATTAGCTGAGTGGGGTGCCTGTAATCCCAGCTAGTTGGGAGCCTGAGGCGGGAGAATCCCGGGAGGCAGAGGTTGCAGTGAGCCGAGATTGCACCAATGCACTCTAGCCTGGGCGACAGAATGAGACTGTGTCTCCAAAAAGAAAAAAAAGTTAAATTCTTATCTCACATTATAAAAACAAAAATAAATTCTAGATCATATTTACATATAAAAAACAAAATGTATCAATTATTTTTTATTTAAAATACTTAAAATCTAATTTTTTTTTGAGGCAGGGTCTCACTCTGTCACCCAGGCTGGAGGGCAGTGGTTCAACCACAGCTCACTGCAGCCTCCATCTCGGGCTCAGGCAATCCTCTCACCTCAGCCTTTGAAAGCCCTGGGGTTACAGGCCACAGGTGTAAACCACTGTGTCTGGACTCAGTTATTTTTATAATCCTGGTGTAGGGAAGTCTTTTCTAACTAGAAAGAAGGCAAATTTGATGAAATAAACATTAAAACCTTCTTTAAAGAGAAAGATATAATCAACAAAGTCAAAATAAAATTGCTGAGGTATGATGGCTGACGCCTGTAATCCCAGCACTTTGGGAAGCCAAGGCAGATGAATCACCTGAGGTCAGAAGTTTGAGACCTGCCGGACCAACATGGTGAAACCCTGTATCTACTAAAAATACAAAACTTAGCCAGGTGTGGTGGGAGGTGCCCGTGGTCCCAGCTACTTGGGAGGCTGAGGCAGGAGAATTGCTTGAACTCGGGAGGTGGAGGTTGCAGGGAGCCGAGATCGAGCCACTGCACTCCAACCTGGATAACGGAGACACTGTCTCAAAAAAAAAAAAAAAAAAAGGAGAAAAGGAGAACAGGCTTCCTACTGCCAAAGAAAGGGTTAACAGTGATGCTATACGAGTACTTCTGTCAATAGAAGACAAATAATCTAGTCAAGGCTGTGCTGGGTGTGGTACCTCACAGCCTTAATCCCAGCTCTTTGGGAGACCCCCATCTTTACAAAAATAAATTTAAAAATTAGCAGCATGTGGTGGCATGCACTTGTAGTCCCAGCTACTCAGGAGTCTGAGGTGGGAGGATGGCTTGGGCCTGAGAGTCTGAGGCTGTAGTGCACTACAATCACGCCTATGAATAGTCACTGCACCCTAGCCTGGGCAAAATAGCAACACCTTGTCTCTCAACACACACACACACACACTCTCTCTCTCTCTCTCTCTCTCTCACATACACATTCGCTCTCTTTTTCTCTCCACTTTGCATGAAAAAAGAAAAAAAACATGTATAAAATTAATAACTGGTCCTGGGAGACGGGATGTAATAGGAAACACTAATCCACAAAATTCAAAAGTAATCTCACAAAAAATGTACAAAATAGTTGCCTTTTGTTTTTCTTATCCTTTTATGTTTACCTTTAAGATACATCCAATGATTAGTTTTCACTTCTACCCATACTATAATATACATTGTTCACTCTGAGACCAGAAAGCTAAAATAGTATCAGCTGGTGTATAAATATCAGAACAATACATATGATAAAACATTGTTATGGTTTATCATATCATTGTGTGTAAGCGCTCAAAGACCAAAGACAGTATTAAGACAAATGTAAACATGAATAGGCTGCTGATGCTCTGTGGGCCTTTCAAATTATTTATGCATATCAGTGAATAAATGATAATAAAAACTGACTTATATATATGCTTCATATGAACAGTTGCAGTCTGTTATATTAAAGTCCAAAAAAGCTTAAGTTAAAGCTGCTCTTATTAAACTGAACCTGAGGAGTTCTTTATCTACTCTGATACAAACACTACAGTTATAAGGAAGCCCATGGATAAGAATTATTTAATTTTAATCAAAACTTTTCTTCAGAATGCATTATCATAATAAACAGTCTAGATATCATAAAAGTCTGACTGTAATAACGATCTTTCTGAATTTCCCAATTAATACTGAGAAACAAATGATCCCAAACATTCAAATAAATACAACAAAGCAAAATGAAAAATCCTCCAACATTTGGCTGATAGGAAGCAAAAGATGGAGATGGAGAAAAGATCTGGAATATCTAAAGTCCATCTCACAGGGGACACGTGTTACCTTGTCACAGCATTCAACAGCTTTGGTGTATTCTCTGAGCTTCAGGTAGCACATGGCCAGGTTCAGAAAGGCAGCAAGCAGAAATGATTCAGAAGCTTTCGATTCCTTTTCTGATAAACCATATTCCATCTCTAACCAGGATACTATCTTCCCATACTGAATCACTGCCTGCACGTATTTGCCTCCCTAGGAGAAAAAAGCATCATTACTGGTACTTGGCTCTTGAGGGTACAAAAAAGAAGCAAATCCTCAAAGCAACCCCTCAGGCAAACCCTGGTACACCTCCACTTGGAGGTGGCTCTCCAGGTCCTTTCCTGTGGCCTTGCGAGCCGGTTTGGGGCAGTGCCTGAGCACTGCCTAGTGCCGCTCCCTAGCACTTCCACCTGTCCCTGTGGCAGGCATGCAGCAAGGCTTCTAGGCTACTTTCTTTGGTGCTAATATTGTTTTTTTTTTAAAAAAAAAATATTAAAGAATATTAGCATCACGCCCAGCTCTGGTGCTAATATTCCTTAGACTTTCAAAAAGATTGTGACCAGTTTTAGACAATGTCACTAAAAATATGAAGAAGAAGTTACTTTTCTCTTCAGCACTTCACAGCAACTACTATTTGGCCAAGTGCTAGTTCCAAACACAGCAAACACTGTAGTTTGCTGACCCCTGATCTATAGGCAATGGGAATATGAATAATTGGATAAGCAGCATACAACATAAATAACAACTATAAAACAATATACATCACAAAGCAAAGGTCTGCCAGTCAGCTATGTGAGAAAAATCTTTCTCCTACTCATATTTTTGTTCTCACCTAATTAGAAGTAGAATTCTAACAATTTTAATAATCACATCAATTGATTATACATATATATGCTCATATAAGAAACTCTGGGGGCTGGGCACAGTAGCTCACACCTGTAATCCCAGCACTTTGGGAGACTGAGGTAGGTGGATCATTTGAGGCCAAGAGTTCAAGACCAGCCTGGTCAACATGGTGAAACCCCGTCTCTACTAAAAATACAAAAATTAGCCAGGCATGGTGGCACGTGCCTGTAATCCCAGCTACTTGGGAGGCTGAGGCAAGAGAATTGCTTGAACCTGGGAGGCGGAGGTTGTAGTGAACCAAGATCATGCCACAGCACTCCAGCCTGGGTAACAGACTGAGACTCTGTCTCAAAAAAGAAAAAAAAAGAAAAAAGTAAACAATTCTGGGGCTGAGACAATGTGTTCACTGTGATTTTAAGATGAATGAAAGAACTGGGGGATCGCTGGTAAATATGCAAATAGAAACAGAAGTGCAAGCAGGGATTCTCTTTTGAGGAGGTAATGGTAAGCTCAAAACCACAGATACATCCTGCCAGACGGCAGAACAGCAGCCACAACTATTAGGACATTAAATTCAATGCCCGAACAGCAGTGTTAAGACCATGTTAGTAGGATTTACCATAGTCAAACAGTGTGTACATCTCACCGCCGAGTTGTCTCTCCCCACAAATACTCCAACCCTCACCCAAGGACTCTGAGTAAGAGAAAAACCATAGAGCAGGTCTAACAGGATGTGCCTGTCATACAGGACTTCAAGCAGGTGACGTAAGAAACGAGCTCTGCCTGTGGAAAGGAAGTCCTGTTGTGGATTTTTCTGGTGATGAAGATGGGGCAGACCTGTTCCAGCTGGAGGGCCTGGTGTGAAAGAGGGCCAGGCCACATCCCTTGAACATCCTTCTTCCCAAGTCACTTGCTTAGGAGAGGGAAGACTGGCACTAAAATCAAAGTCTGTCATCCTCTCTGCCTCAGGAATGTGTGATACAGGTTATTCATAAGAACATGAAACCAGGGCATTTTATTATAAATACTGAAATTCTTGAGGAAACTAGATTTGCTATGGACTGAATTGTGTCCCCCATCCCAAATACCTATGTTGAAGCCCTTACCCCCACTGTGACATCTGTGGATGGAACGTTTGGGGAGGGATTAGGTTTAGATGAGATCATGAGGGTGGAGCCTCATGATGGGATTAGAGCCTTTAGAAGAAGAAACAGGGGAGCTTACTGCCCTCCACCCTCTCTCCACTCACATGCACATGGAAAGGCCACGTGAGGACACAGCAAGAAGGGGGCTACAAGGAACCAGAGGAGAGGCGATCCCCAGACACTGACCCTGCTAACACCTTGATCTTTGACTTACAGTCTCCAGAAGTAAATTCTTGTTGTTGAGCCACCCAGTGCATGGTATTTTGCTGTGGCAGCCCTAGCTGCTAAGACAATACTTAGATTTTGTCATAGCCTTAGGCCTACCACTGCTCTTTTGGATGCTACAAAAAAATAAGAATAAAGTCCTCACCAGTTTCAGGCTGGCATTTTCTTTCTGTCACCGCCTTTTCTCTTGCTGGTCTTTGAGGACAGGCAGCATGTCCTCTCTCTTTTGGAATATCCACGGTTTAGCACAAAGAGGCCTTTAATAAAGGTGTGCTGAGTAAATATTGAAATCAAAGAAATATACGTATGGAATCAAAACTTTTCTAAAGTGGTGTGGTGGCTCCCACCTGTAGTCCCAGCACTTTGGGAGGCTGAGGTGGGAGGCTCTTTTGAGTCCAGGAGTTCAAAGCTGCAGTGAGCTATGCTTACATAACTGCACTCCAGCCTGGGCGACAGAGCAAGACCCTGTCTCTCTCTAAAAACAACAACAAAACCTTTTTCTAATATTGGGAGCAAAAAAGGTGTGGGTAGAAATGAAAGGTGTTGTTTCATTGAGATTAGGTGGGAAGGACAGGCATTTCCCCAGTCATGCCTCATTTCTTCATCTTCTCTCCTCCATCTCTAATATATCTATTAACTTTCTGATTATCTCCTAATACATTGTATAGGGAAAGAAAAGAAGATCCAGGGAGGACAAAGACCTAGATCTGATCATTTCAGTAAGTTCTAAATAATCAGAATGGTAGAAGGCTAAGGTAAAACAAAACAAAAAAACAGGTACTAGACTTCTTTATAGTTTTTACATTTATAGGACATTTTAATTTTTTGAAAGCTCTTTCATATATATCACATAACTTTATTTAGACTTCAACTTCCAATGAGTGAAAAGTCTGTCCTGTACTCCCTGCTTCTGAGTTACTAAAACGGTTCTCAAGTGAGGGGTCATTTTGCCCCCCAGGGAATACCTGACATGTCTGGAGGCATTTTTAGTTGTCATAACTGGGTAGGATGCTACTAGCATCTAATGGGAAGAGGTCACGAATGCTGCTAAGTATTCTACAATGTACAAGACAGCCCCACACAACCAAAAATTATCCCACCCCAAATGTTGATAGTATTGAGGTTGAAAAATGCTGCACTAAAAGAAGGAAAGTGATAAAAGGGTGCACTCTTCTTAGAAATTTTTTTAAAACCTCAAATCCTAGAGTCATAAATGACTTGTTTCTAAATCACATTCCTAGTATCTTGGAACAGCAAGGGTGGCGAAAATACAGCAGACCCATGTATCTGTAGGAGCTCAGAGGTTGAAGGATTCTCCCTAACTAGCTTTAGAAATGCTTTCTTCCCAGGAGAAGCACAAGGGGGCGCAAGAATCCCGTATCACTGCAGTGTCAGCCTTCTCACCACTCTGCTGCGAAGTCAGAACAAAGAAAAACACTGACCAGGTGTGAGTTAATGCTCCCGTCCTGCAGAAACTGTCTGCTATGAGGGCAAATATCATATCTGTTTAACTGGCTTGCACAATGCCTGGCTTAATATCATGCTGTTACCTGTACTTAATAATTATTTTCAGAGCCAAAGAAAGAGTTCTCTCTCATTTTTCTTCTCTTTGGTATTCAGAGGTTGAAATGAGGATTTTACATCCTCGATGGCAAAATCATTCCCACTTAAAAGCTGAGTACAATTCAACCCTACTCAGGAGAGAGACTTTACCCATGTAGGTATAAACCAAACCAACAGGTTAATGGAAACAGAATTCCAATATGTAGATGGCATGAAATATAGATTTTTAGTTCAGCTCAGCTCTGCTCTCACCCACACATCTGGACTCTGTGCAAATGCATAACATGCCAAGTCAAATACCCTGGAAAGACAAGGCCTGGGAGGGCAGTATGGCAGACTGAAACCTGCCCTCAAAGTTGGGAAGGGAACATGTACAGGAAGCTATCTACTAACCATTTTGAAGTTTTACAGCTAAAGCGAGCAATACTGCTGGGATCTTTTACCTATAATTATAAAGGTGCCTCCAGGGAAGTTTTTAGTGGTACAAAACGTTCAGAGACATTCTGGGAGAAAAGTCTTAGGTCAGTGGTTTTGAATCTTTCATTAATTTTTCCCCAATGGACTAATGTTTTGAAAGACTTTGTCTATCAAATTCCATGTTAAAAATAATTTGTTCCATATGTATGACTGCTGATCCAGATTTTATTCCAAGATTGGTAATTTTAAGAAGGTTCACAATATTACGACATACACAAATCACTCTTGCAGTTGTGATGCTAATAAGCAACAAAGTTAAGTAACTGTACAGACACTGCTTTCGGCTACTGATTACTAATTCTGGCCACCTCTCTGTAGATATTCAGAACACAGCTATATGACACCTGGCTTCATAACATTATTTCATTACCAATAATGTTCTCCAAAATTCTGTATCATAGCAACCAATTAGAGCCTCTGAATAGCTGAGCTGTTTTACTACACTGAATCAATATAATTCTAGTCAAAGGCCAAAAGCCTTAAATCTTTCCAAACTGTGAATATTCTATTTAGAAGTGTTGAGAAATATTAAAATACAGTTAAGGATTTTTATGGACTTCAGAAATACAGAAAATACCATTAAAGACCCAGGATCTTAAGAAATTTTGTAGAAACACTTTCCACTCTATTGTTTTATGTATTTGGATATACAAACAACCCATTTAGAATCTTACTTGAATAGTTTATAAGTATCCAGTATACCTCAATTAGAATTAAAAACAGACATTTGTTCTTGAGAGTTTAGAAACTCACAGAAATTCGGGCTGGAGGGAAACTTGGGAAACATTTATTCTCACTTCCCTATTTTTCACTTGAAAATATAACCTCTTTGGACCTTAAATGACTTTAAATCATTTGAAGAGCCACGAAGCCCATTTTTCCCAATTCCAAGCTCATTCTATCATACCCCAATCCTTTCTGGTGATCCATAAAAGAATTTAGTATACATGGCTGTGCGTGGTGGCTCATGCCTGTAATCCTAGCACTTTGGGAGGCTGAGGCAGGCAAATCATGAGCTCAGGAGTTTGAGACCAGCCTGACCAACATGGTGAAACCCTGTCTCTACTAAAAATACAAAAATTAGCCGGGCGTAGTGGTGCATGCCTGTAATCCCAGCTACTCATGAGGCTAAGGCAGGAGGATTACTTGAACCCAGGAGGTGGAGGTTGTAGTGAGCCAAGACTGAGCCACTGCACTCCAGCCTGGGGGAGAGAGTGAGACTCTGTCTCAAAAAAAAAAGAGTTTAGTATACATAATAGATAATGATAAATAAGAATAAACATATAAATTACATATTATGTAAACCTACGACTTTAAATTTGTTTGAATACTACCCACAGTAAGAAATATGCAATCCAGTACATACTCATACACAAGTAAAGTTTTTTGCAACAAACTGATTCTTGGCCGGGCGTGATGGCGCACACCTGTAATCCCAGCACTTTGGAAGGCCAAGATGGGCGGATCACGAGGTCAGGAGATTGAGACCATCCTGGCCAACATGGTGAAACCCCATCTCTACTAAAATATAAAAAGTTAGCCAGGTGTAGTGGCGCCCGCCTGTAGTCCCAGCTACTGAGGAGGCTGAGGCAGGAGAATCGCTTGAACCCGGGAGGCAGAGGTTGCAGTGAGCCGAGATCGTGCCACTGCACTCCAATCTGGCAACAGAGCAAGACTCTGACTCAAAAACAAAGCAAAAACTGATTCTTATAACTTACTGCAATACACTTCCACAAAACTGATATCATGACCCAATAGTGTGTCTCAGCTCAAATTCTGAAAATACATGGTGCCCTCTGGCTGTGTTAAATTTGGGTTGATTATATATTCTTACATAATTCTCTAGTTGTTTCTTTTGGATTAACATTGCCACTCCTCCCTCCTGACAAGGTTGTAACTTAATAATAGCACGTCTTATAGGAGATGTCTCACCAAGTATACTTATGCCTCACTGCTTTATACTGTTGAAAAACATCTAATTTCTGTTCATGTATTACAGTGGCAGAAAACGAAAGAAACCTTGAGAAAACTCCCATTCTCCCTCTAATTCTCATCACTGAGGCCTTTCTGCCTGACATAGAGAAGGCATGTATTTGGGATGGGGAAGCGACTGATTACAACAGAATGAAGTGCAGTTTCTTTTTTTCTTACATCTAGAGGTTTTAAGATCTAAGTGAGAAAATATCACACTCCTACATGCTCCAAGAAGGGTTTCTGAGAAGCAGTCTACAGTGAATATCATTCAGGGAATATCTGGAGATTCCTTACAAAATCAAGTGTGCAGGAATCATCTTGACTGTTAGAAGCAATCAACACTCTCCGGTCAGTTTCTTTTGAAATCTGTTCATGTTCTCTTTCCTTTTGTCATATGCCCTAGCGACTTCATCAATGTATAAAGGGAAATGGGCCGGGCGTGGTGGCTCAAGCCTGTGATCCCAGCACTTTGGGAGGCTGAGGCAGGAGGACTGCTTGAGACTAGAAGTTTGAGGCCAGCCTGGGAAACAAAGGGAGACCCTGTCTCTAATATATGTATATTGAAAAAAAAAAAAAGGAAGGAAGGAAGAAAAGAAAAGGATGTGAAACTTACTCCTATGAATTCCATTCTTTGCTAACAATTATTCTATTCATTATTTTTTCATTCCAAAAACACTTGTTGAGTGCCAACTATGTACCAAGCCAGATGCTTTAGGCATGAGTGATACTGTGGTGGCTGGGGACGCCAGACCTGGTCTGCCTGTACGGAAGGTTACAATCTAGAGCAGAATGTGTAAAAGAGGAATCTTTTTTTCACATTACTCTTTTCTCGCCATTTTTCACATTGAAAATGACAGATTTGTAAAAATTCCGGCTTATTTTTACCAAGTGGAGTGTTGATAAAATTCAGAGTAGGGACTATCAGCACAACTCACTCACTGAGTAAATACTTTGAGATGGAAAGGATGGTACAGGGACTCACACACCTTGAAGTATAAGGTTCCCTTCTCTTTGACAATGGCAGCCTGCTCCAATTTTTCTTTGGTATCCATCTCCCAGGATTCTTTGGCCTGTGTGTAAATTTATGACAATGGTTAGATGAAAACAGAGAAAAGCATCAGTTGAGGCCCATTAGAACAAAGAGCAGTTAATTCTAGAAGATACTCCAAACTGAAAAGACTCTGGCTGTTGAAACTGTGTGTCAGTGCCAATTTACTGCTAGGCCAGTGCTTCTTTACACTTCTCTACACTTTCCAGCATGACCAAGCTGCAGCTTGAACAGTGTTGCTCGAGAGGGAGGAGCCGCAAAAACACAGTAAGGAACATACTCTGGTAAGCACTGTTACAAAGTGAATCTTTATGAGTATAAGGTGAAGCCACGCAAAGTTAGGGCCACACCTTATCTCCCTCTTGCAAACCTCTTCACTAAGTTGTTTCTCTCAAGCCTTCATTTTTCAACTCTAAAATGGGAACATAATTATAGTCAAGTTGTAGTTGTATATTCACGGAGAATTTTCAACATTCAGGGTCAGGTTGTCTCATTACTCCCAAACAACCGGATATACTACTACTACTGCTAAATTACATCAACTTGCAGAGGTATACGGGGGGATTTCAAGCAAAACATAACTGGGAATAAAGCTCATGCAAAAATATCACTTTAGAGCCATATCATCTGCTAGGTTGTATTACTTCCTCGATTATAGAAATCACTGGACTTGCCATTTTAAAGCTGGATCTAGAAGGACCACAGAGTCAAGAGAACAGTCTGGAATCCTTCCAGAAAAGTGGCAATGGGAGTGGTCAGTGCTACTGACTGCATATAAATTATGAAGTTTAAACCGGTAACTAAAATTCTTGCTATTCAAAAGACAAGTGTGTGTTCCTGTTGTCATAGCCGCTGCTATCCTCTACTTTTATTTTATTATTATTTTTTGAGACAGAGTTTCGTTCTTGTTGCCCAGGCTGGAGTGCAATGGTGCTCACTGTAACCTCCGCCTCCCAGGTTCACGCAATTCTCCTGCCTCAGCCTCCCAAGTAGCTGGGACTACAGGCAAGCGCCATCGCACCTGGCTCATTTTTTGTATTTTAGTAGAGACAGGGTTTCTACATGTTGGCCAGCTGGTCTTGAACTCCCAACCTCAGGTGATCTGCCCACCTCCGCCTCCCAAAGTGCTGGGATTACAGGCATGAGCCACTGTGCCCGGCCACTATCCTCTACTTTTTAAAAGTGAATAATGAAAGGGTTACTAGTCTTTCTGACAACTCATATAATTCTGTTTCCTAATAATGTAGCTCAATTATTCAAAAACTTGGTTATGGTTCAATTCCAGGTTTTAGCACCAAAACAAACAAAAACACGTAGTTAACAAGTCTCTGTCTTTTTTATATTGGCTTCAGTCTTTATGGAATATAAGTATACTCTTTTTTTTTTTCTTTTTTTTTGAGACAGGGTCTTGCTCTGTCACCCAGGCTGGAGTGCAGTGGCATGATCATGGCTCACTATAGCCTCAATTTCTCAGGCTCAAGCAATCCTCCTGCCTCAGCGTCCTGAGTAGCTGGGACCACAGGCATATGCTACCACATCCAGCTAATTTTTTTTTTTTTTTTTTTTTGGTAGAGATGGGGTCTCACTGTGTTGCCCAGGCTGGTCTTAAATTCCTGGGCTCAAGCCATCCTCCTGTCTCAGCCTCCTAAGTAGCTGGGACTACAGGAATGTGCTACTATACCCAGCAAATTAAAAACAAAATTTTTTTTGTAGAGAGGGTGTCTCATTGTGTTGCCCAGGTTGGTTTTGAACTCCTAAGCTCAAGCAATCCAGCTTCAGCCTCCCAAAGTGCTGGGATTATAGGTGTGAGCCACCATGCCTGGAATATAAGTATATATATTTTTAGATGGAGTCTTGCTCTGTCCCTCACGCTGGAGTGCAGTGGCACGATCTCGGCTCACTGCAACCTCCACCTCCTGGATTCAAGCAATTCTCCTGCCTCAGCCTCCCAAATAGCTGGGATTACAGGTGCCTGTCACCACACCCAGCTAATTTTTGTATTTTTAGTAGAGACAGGGTTTCACCATGTTGGCAAGGCTGGTCTCGAACTCCTGACCTCAGGTGATCCACCTGCCTCAGCTTCCCAAAGTGCTGGGATTATAGGCATGAGCCACTGCGCCCAGCCTGGCCTAGAATATTCCTAATACTACAAGGCAGAGGATTAAATCACACTGCCCTAAATATCATCATATACCTTCATGTGATTTCAAATATATCAAGCAGCAGTGCATGAATATACTCTTGGAGCAATGACAGGGCACAGGATTGCTGTGGCACACCACTGGGAGAGTGAATAAGTAGTGTCCACTGGGCCATGAGAGGGAAGGGGGAAGAGGGTGCTTTATAAATATGGACATAGGAGGCCAAGGCGGGTGGATTGCCTGAAGTCAGGGGTTCGAGACCAGTCTGGCCAACACGGCGAAACCCTGTCTCTACTAAAAATACAAAAAAATTAGCCAGGTATGGTGGCATGCACCTGTAATCCCAGCTACTTGGGAGGCTGAGGCAGGGGAACTGCTTAAACCAGGGAGGTGGAGGTTGTAGTGAGCCAAGATCATACCACTGCACTCCAGCCTGGGTGACAGAACAAGACTCTGTCTCAAAAAAAAAAAAAAGGAAATAGGAAAGCCAGAGGTCTACATAACCACATGCTAAAGACTATCTTCTCTTTAACAATAAAAAAGACTACAATATGCTACAAAGACAGCATTAGGGGATCAGTGCTGAGCTAGCAGGCCTTTGGAAGAGGTTACTTGACAACAATCAGTGGTCATAACCAGAGCATATGTTTGGAGGACATGAAGTGGAAGGGGTATGATTAGAAATGTCACTGTTGGAGGAGAATCTCAAAGCAGGCCTCCCCTCACCTTCTTAGCCCAAAGGTACAGGCCCACAGAAGAATGATTTTTTTTCTGAATCTACAAAATATAAATGGTCATGTTTCCATTTATATTAATGTGCTTAACGTGGCCAGGGACAGTGGCTCACACCATAATCCCAGCACTTTGTGAGGCCAAAGCAGGAGGATGGCTCAAATCAGGAGTTTGAGACCAGGCTGGGCAACACAGTGAGACCCCATGTCTACAAAAAATAAAATTAGCTGGGTGTGGTGGCATGCGCCTGTAGTCCCAGCTACTTGGGAGGCTGAGGTGGAGGATTGCTTGAGCCCAGGAAGTCCAGGCTGCAGTAGCTATGATTGCGCCCACTGCACTCCAGCCTGGGTGACAGAGTGAGATTCTATCTTGGAAAAAAAAAAAAAAAAGCTTAATTTACAGAACTTGGAGGTAGCATTCTGTACATTAAGCTTTTTAATTTTTCCAATAAAAATAAAATATTTCCAATAAAAATATTTTATTCTGTACATTAAGTACATTTTTATTCCTGTGCAGGAATAAAAAAAAATACAAATGCAGTCCTTGAAGAGCTCTGCAAAGGGTGGGGGTTTGGAAATGCCAGGGGCATGTGGCTGAAGATGACAGCAGACCTAGCTCAGGTATATGCTGTGTGTCCAGTTCAGCTGCTGCTGGGAGCCTCCAGAGTGAAACTGAGATGGAAATATGTTCAAGGAGGCATGCTGTCTCTGGAATCCAAGGCAACTGACAAATTCTCTCTCTTCTCCACTTGGAGAAGTATGAAAAGAAAAGGCCCAGAGTTAGCAGGTTTCTTTCTTGTATCCCTGGTCACAGAGCCTAGTGGCCCTCGAGGACCTGCAGTTGGGATAACAACTTGTGGCTAGAGTGCAGGCCTCTTCGTGACTCCTGTGAAGGGTACAATCCGTTCAGCTCTGAAAAGCTGCACCCCACTCCCCCAAGGAGTCACTTGGCAGAACGTGAACCTTTCTGTCCTTAACACAGGAAAAAAAAAGTACAAAAAGAACAAGTCTAGGAACAAATAAGGGAACAAGTCTTGGATTCTACCCAAAAAAGTTAAAAAAAAAAAAAAAAAAAAAGCTGACACGTAGGACAAAATAAGAACACAGAGCTCCTTCGTTGTATATGGGCTGTGCTATGTCAGTTGTCCCATTCTTTAGCAGCAGTGCTGGAGGCAAGAGACAATCCTGATAATGAATAAACACCATCCATCTATACCACCTACTAATATAAGATACTGATTTACAGGAAGTAGATGGAAAAGACATCTACCATGATTTTAAGGAAGTTGGTATTTTCTCACCTTTTCGAAGCTCTTAAGTGTAACTTCATAGATAAGCTCAGCATTAGGTTCAATGCCAAATTTAGGCTTCCCTGCCTCTCCAAAACCATATCTGAAATGGAGAGTAAAAAATAAAACTTTAAAAGAATTGGTGTATTTCCAGGCACTTCCTTTAGTATTTTGAGGCATCAACAGAGCCATTATTTGCAAGCTACATATGTCAGAGACCCAGAAGACAAACCAGATGTTGACCAGAAGATACAGTGTGAAGTATTATTGCTACAGTTTTCATAGAAACCAGGCTAGGTTTAGTTTTCTCCTTCACATTCACATGTAATGCAACACCTGTACTCCTTGGGCCAGCTTGATTAATGGGATTTTAAATGTCACTGCCTTTTTCTATACTTGATTTTATACCTAGTCCTTTTTATAAAATGGCCATGATTTAGCTACTAGGAATTTTCTCCTAAGTTTTATCAGCAGGAAGGACAGGGAAGACACAGCCACTGTAATTGTTAGGGTGGTATTCATCAGAAGTATGTTTTAATAAGCTTTTAACTTTAAAGTGCTCTCACCTTCTAGTAGTGCCACTTCCAGTCACATAAATGAAGGGGAAAGGCTCACATTATCAGGAGAGAAAAGTTTTCACACTATTTAAGTTTTTTAAAAGCACATGAATAAACACAAATAACATAATGATACACTCAAAAATAAGCTGCTCTAGCAAGTTCTGACACCTTCTCTAGAGAAATATTCTTATGGCTTGTAGCTATCAGAGTGTAAGATTCTATATCTTTTAGCCAAAACTTACTGAATAAAATAACCAAGGACATATAAATTTGTTTTTTGGATCACATGAGATCTCCAGCAAGTTAAATGTATTCGGGAAGCAGATATTTACTAGAATGGGAGCTCTAGCAGAGCTCTGTCTGGTTCAACTGTTTCCCAGTGTTTAGAACAAGGCCCAACATATTAGTCAAGTGTTCACTGAAATATATTGTTCCAATTTGTTGCAAGCCAAGCTGTTCTTTAATATATGAAATGGTATTACAAAAAACTTAGTAAACTCAAACTTTCAGGGTACAGGTTGAAAGAGGTCAAAACTGGGTTGATCTAATACCTCCAGTTTTCTCTGGGGCAAAGGGTGTGAAAGGAAACACTTAAATTTTGTTGCTTACATCACTTTCTTTACCTTTTGCCTGAATTTTCCAGGAATAAAAATGCTTACTCACTCACCTCCACTGTTACACAGAAAATGGAAGCTAGAGCCAGAAAGAGACATATAGATACAAGAGCTGGTAGGAATGAGGAGCAGGGCACAGGGCATCTTCCACAAAGATTTAAAAAAGGACAAAATTACCAGTGACCAATTTTAAGAAGTGATGCCTAGTTTTCTACTTTGAGATCTTAGATGTATGTATATACTATTTTGTTTCTGCCATCTGATAGATTAAAAAAAAAAAAAATCCGTAACTACCGCAGTAGGTAGGTGAGTCCTTGCTAAGCATATGTTTACTGACAGCATGTTACATTTGTAGTCCTGTGCAAATGCAACAAATGATCTGGCATTTGCCTTAGGCCAGTGGATCTCAACCAGGGTGATTTTAACTCCTCTTCCTTCCAGGGAATCTTTGGCAATGTCTAGAAACATTATGGGTTGTCACAACTATGGAGGTGCTACTGGTACCTGGTGGGAAGAGGCCAGGAATACTGCTGGATATCCTACAATGCACATGACAGCCCCCTATGACCAAGGATTAGTAAGCCCAAAGTGTCAACAGCGCTGAGGATGAGAAAATCTGCCTTAGAGGAAGGTGGGTAGGGAGTGTGGGGGTGTATCAAGAGAGGCACCAAGTATCCTATTATTGATGGGATTAAAGAAGACTAAAGGAAAATATTTCTACAGTCTCTCCCAGGTTAAAACGAAGCGATTCAGTCAAGATACGTGGTGTGGCGCACATTACCCTGCGGAGGTGGAAGCTCACGCCAAGCTATTCCGGCAGCACCTATCCTGACTTCCGTATTACACAGAAAGTTGTTAGCCTGCGTAAAGAAGGAACCAGTGCACTCAACTCATCCAACTAAAAAACAAACACCATAAGAGGAATCTTAGGACCTAACCGAAAGATTACCGCAGTAACAGAAGGAATTCAGTATTAATGTCCTTGAATTAAGACTAGCCTCCAGAGATTAGAGATACAAATAATGACTATTAATGACCGTTAAGTCTTAATGTGCATATAAGAAGCACTTGGACTACAAGCTCTAAACAGAGGCTCAGAGAGAAGTGCTTTCTGAGAAGTCACACAAAGAGGCAGTGGTAGAGCCAGGGTTTAAATTCAGACCCTGTGTGTCCCCAGAAAATGTAGTTGTGTTTTTTTCGTTGTTTTTTTTTGACTCATACTGCCTCATAACTAGACACTATGGCTCTTGGTAGCCTGGTGTTTTTGGTTTTTTTTGAGATAAGAGTTTCAATCTGTCACCCAGGCTGGAGTACAGTGGCCCAATCTCATCTCATCACTGCAACCTCCGCCTCCCAGGTTCAAACGATTCTCCTGCCTCAGCCTCCCGAGAAGCTGGGATTATAGGCCCCTGACAACACCCCTGGCTAATTTTTGTATTTTCAGTAGAATGGGGTTTCACCATGTTGACCAGGCTGGTCACGAACTCCCTATCTCAAGTGATCTGCCTGCCTCAGCCTCTGAAAGTGCTGGGATTATAGGTGTGAGCCACCGTATCCGGCCTGTAGCCTGTGTTTTTGTTTGGGCTTCATGCATGACAGAAACATAAGGAAAGGGAAGGAAAAAGTTAAAACTATATACACTTTACCTAAAACAAAAAAGATTTATTAGTCTCAGTATTTTTTTTTTTTTTTAGAAAGAAAGAGGAAGAGATTTTAGAAAAAGAGAGAAAAGGAGAAAGAAAGAAACAGCAAAAGAAAGAAAAAAATGAAAGAGAAAGAAAGAGGAAGAGATTTTAGAAAAAGAGAGAAAAGGAGAAAGAAACTGCAAAAGAAAGAAAAAAATGAAAGA
>CAUYQU010026062.1:0-20341 GCA_963574635.1 Cheracebus regulus
AATTTTTCTTATACTGGCCTCAGTTTCCTCACTTTAAATTCGACAATAAACCTTACACTTATGGGCATGGGAAAGAAGGCTAGAGGATGGGTAGGAGTTTAATTTCCTATGTTCAAGGCATGATATGAAAAATTCTCTAAACCCAGGTCCCAAATTATATCCAGGATTTCCAGATGCTCACAGGAGAATTAACTAAGGACGCACGTAACTGAGGAGTCTCCGTTGAAGAGACTAAGAAGTCACAAGAGGTAACTAAAGAGTCTCCATTGATAAAACAAAGGTGCTACATATCAGCCGAGATTTATCCAGCAATAAGCAGCACAAAAATGGTGAAGTGACACAAAAATAAATTGTAGACTAGAGCTGATCTCAACAGCTACTATAAAAGAATTTTCCTGGGTAAAGATTTTTGTTTCATTTGGCTGAAGGTATCACCACTGGGGTTACAAAGATAGGAATTCCACTGACCATCTATATGAATTTTGACAAGTTACTTAACATCTTTAAACTCAACTATAAAATAGGGATTATAGCTACAGGTTATTGTGAGGGTTAAATGAGATAATGTGTATAGAGCACTTACAATGTTGTAATCTATGTATAATAAATGAGATAATATATGTAGAGCACTTAACAAGGTTATAATGTATATACAATAAATATTAGCCATGATTTTTATTTGTATTATTGTTATTATCATGTTGATAAAATGCCAAAAGCCAAAGGGAGCTATGGAGCCACTATCAGATATTTTTTGATCTATAATATGTATCTTATCATACAGGTATAACAGCCTTGTTCCTGACCTCAAGCTATAAATATATATGATTTCACCATTAAGTACAATGGTAGCTGTAGGTTTTTCACAGATGCCCTTTATCTGGTTGAAAAAGTTCCCTTCTAGTCATGAACAAGTGCTGAATTTTGTTCAATGCTCTTTAAAAATATCTAGTGAAATAATCACATGGTGTTTCCTTTTTAATTTGTTAGAATTGTTAATTATATTAATTGATGTTTTCAAATGTTAAACTGACATTATATCTGTGGGACAAACTTCACTCGGACATGATATCTTATTATTTTTATATATTGTTGCATTTCGTTAGCTTAGAGTTTTTTACATCTATGTTCACAAGGAATATCTGTCTCAGGTTTACTTCTTGAAAGAAATTGGTAATAGTGTCCCTCAAGGTCGTTGAATCTGTTGGCATATTCCTGAGATTTCCTTGTTATCTTTTTAACATCTGTAGAATCTGTGGTGAAGTCTGATATTGGTAATTTGTATCTTCCCTTTTATTCCTTCTCAGTATGGCTAGAAGTTAATCAATTTTATTAAATTTCTCAAAGAATCAGCTTCTGGGTTATTTGATTTTCTCTATTGCTTTTCTGTTTTCTAGTTCATTGCTTTTTGTTCTTTTCATTAATTCCTTTCTTCTGCTTGCTCTGCTTATAATTTACTTTTTTTTCTAGTTTCTTTTATTTTAGACATATATTTTTAATATAAATATTTAGTACTATAATTTCCTTCTCAGTACTATGCTAGTTGCTTTAGCAAAAATTTTTACATCTGATGCTTTATGTTTATTCAATTGAAAATAGTTTCTGTTTTACAATGATTGTGATCCTGATGTTGGATTTAAATGTATCGTCTTCCTATTTATTTTCTATTTTCCCATTTGTTCTTCAGTCCCTTGTACCTCTTTTTCTTCCCTCTTTAGTACTGAGTATATTTTTATTTCATTTTATCTCTATTGTTAGCAACTAGCTATAACTTTTTTATGTTAATTTGCTGATTGCTTTAATGTTTATAGTATACATCTTTAACTTACTATAGTCTACTTTCAAGTAATATTGCTTTTTTATTTTTGCCTTATTACCACAAATTCAAATTATATAAAATGCTATCCTTTTACAGAAAATGCAAGATTGAATTAAACTAGGAAGTATGACACTCAGAAAATTAATTCAATTTTTAGTTTTATTAATTGGAAGCCCTACTTATATTTTGAAACCATCTTTCATTTGTAGTTTTTATTTTTCAGTCATCCTTATTTTTACTAACTTTAATCACCACGGGATGTTATTAGCATTCTAAAATAGTTCTGGTAGGTATATATTGTATTTTTAATATATTCTCATAGAATTTTCAAACAATAAAAAGTCTTAGCCACCCCATAGTGAAATCTCTTATTTTTCTACATGACAAGTACACCAGTGCCAGGTACCACTCTAGACATTTCCTGCAGTGCCATTTTCTTCTCTATCCTGGTGATGTGTCTGACAGTGGTGACATCATAACAGATTATTAGAACAACAAATGCAACATCTAAAAGTTTGAAGGCACGGCGCTGGAACTCCCATTATCAGACATAAACAGAGTCTTACCTCATGTGAAGATAAACTATTTGATCCTCTCTTTATCTTTCACAATATATAAAATCAAATAATTGATGATTAGCAATGAAGAAAACAGAAAGCTATAATAATGATTAATTCTATAATTTTTTTTCTGGTCCCCACCTCAAAAAGTGTCAGCTGTAAGAGGAGAATGGGAAAATGTGGATGTTCCTTGGGGAAAATGATTCCAACAGTAAACATTTTGAACAGACTACTTTTAGAGTAGTGACGGTGGTTCCCTTTTTCCTGGCTTATCATCTTTTTGATATTATGCTGGAGTTTCTTTTGAGTTATATAAACAACTTTAGTCCTTTGGGGTTGATCTTTTGGTGCTTAAGGGATTTAAAAAAAAAAAGAAAGAAAAGAAAGGTAAATAGAAGGATTATCTAATACTTTAAAAATGCCTATGCCCAAAAATAACTGGAACATGTAAATATCCACTCTAATGAATGTATTATAGGCTTGGCATGAACACCAACCTAAATTAATTATTAATTTAATTTTTTTTTTTTGAGACTGACTCACTCTGTCACCTAGGCTGGAGTACAGTGGCACAATCATGGCTCACTGCAGCCTCAAACTCCTGGGCACAGGGATCCTCTCACCTTGGCCTCCCAATTAGCTGGGACCACAGGCGTGCACTACAACGCCCAGCTAATTTTTATTTTTATAATTGTAGAAACAGATCTCACTATGCTGACCAGGCTGGTCTTAAAATCTTGGCCTCAAGTGATCCTCCCACCTTAGCCTCCCAAAGTGCTAGGATTACAGGTATGAGCCACCATGCCTGGTCTTAAATTTATTCTTTTTTTTTTTTTTTTTTTTTTTTGAGATGGAGTTTCACTCTTGTTACCCAGGCTGGAGTGCAATGGCACAATCTCGGCTCACCGCAACCTCTGCCTCCCGGGTTCAAGCAATTCTCCTGCCTCAGCCTCCCGAGTAGCTGGGACTACAGGTGCACGCCACCATGCCCAGCTAATTTTTGTATTTTTAGTAGAGACGGGGTTTCACCATGTTGGCCAGGATGGTCTCAATCTCTTGACCTTGTAATCTGCCCTCCTCGGCCTCCCAAAATGCTGGGATTACAGGCTTGAGCCACTGCGCCTGGCCATATGCAAGCTTAAAAATCTGAGTGGCCTATGCCCTGCCCACCACAGATATCTCACCTCCTCAGCTGGGGAAAGAGATGGGCCACTTCTGTCTCCTCGCTGGAGGCGCATCAGGCAGCAGAGAGCACAGGCCTGTGTTTCATCCTGGCTCTGCAGCTTGCATGGGTGGATCACTTTCTATCCTTCAGTTTCCACATTTGTAAAATGGGATGACAGACTAACAGTTACACCTTCTGCATAAGGTAGTTGTAAGGAAGAAAGGAGAGAACCATGTAGAGTACTTCGAAGAGTGCGTGGCCAGAGGAACGCATGGGGAGCGTTAACTGTTGTCATATGCAGTGGTGTTATGCTATTATATGACACACTATTTGCAAATAACTTCACTGGTTTTAAAATTCACCACATTTAGGTAAATGTGCAAGGAGCACTTTGTGACAGTATTTCTTCTACATTGTCAGAGTGTAAAGCATTATCCTTATCAGATACCTGATAAGGCAGAGGCCCATTTTTTTGGTTTTCAGTGAGGTAGAAATGGGAGCAGGACCCTCGGTTTCCAGTTCAAGGTCTAGTCAGTAGCTCTGACTTCCTTCAGCCCTGGCCCTGGTCAATTTCACATGTTCAAAGTTGGAGTGCTTGGCCCGCCCCACTGCTCATGGCTTCCAGTTCTGTCTTGGGTTGGCTTCTCCTGAAGCAGACTTTGGGTACAAGTAACTGATTAAGGAAGGGATCTCAGGGGTAACCAGTAAGGGAGTGGGGGAAGCAGCACAGGGAAGGGGAGAAAGCCAAGCAAGGGCAAAGTCCCAGGGGAGGCCCTGAGCGCAGCTTTAGGCTGACCCTGCAAGGGACCCCTGAGTGGACACACTGGAGTCATCTCCACAAGAGGCAGAGGGAACAATGGGAGGGGGTGGCCCTGCTCCCCACCATTCCCAGGGACCTATTTGGAGGAAGTTGTGCTTCCTGCTGCCACAACTTTAGGTTCTGTGGGTCTAGAAGTCCTAATTCCCAGAAGGGGACACTTTGACCAGGGACAGAGTGTCATGAAGCTGAAATCGATGGCAACCACCTTGTCACTTGAGGATGGTCCTCTCATCCTGGCAGACCATCAGGCAAAGAAAGAAGTCACTATACTGGCAGGGATAATTAGCCCTGGTCAGTAGGAGGAGGCTCTGTCGCTGTTACAATGGAGCCAGGCAGGAGTATGCCTGGAACGCAGGGCATCTCTAGGTCACTCCCATGCCCAGTGTTAACTGTGACCAGGTCATTATGGCAACCACAGCCAGGTGACCAGGAGCTTACACTCCTCACGGATGAAGGGCTGAGTCACCCCATCAGGAAACAACCAGCAGAAGTGCCAGCCAGCTGAGGATGAGGGGTACAGGAAGGTTGTGATGAATATCAGTTTTGCCTCCAGACGAGCTGTAAAAGGTGAGAATGGTGGATCATCCAGTAACTCTCATTTTGTAAGGCTCCCCCCATAAATTTTGTAAGGCTTGGCCCATCCCCAGGATGAAGACTCCATGATAGGAAGGTGTGAACTTAAATGTGAGGTGTAAGTGGACAGTGTCCGTGCTCCGCCCAGGCGTTCTTGGACCCCTTCTTGTGGTTCTTGGTCACCCTGGCTTCAGGGTGCTTTTGCTTCCCAGCCCCACTCCTGATATCTAGTGTCTCAGGTTGGGATCCCCCTAAGCAGACCCCTAGATGAGGCTTTGTGTGGATGTGATGTAAGGACACTAGTAGGGGAGTGGGGGGCAGGGCAGAGCAGGATCGATCTCAGGCCAACATTCTCAGAGCCTAGTCCAGGGAACTGGGGGTAAGTTAGGCTCCATGCTCTTCGTCCATGCACACAAAGTGGCTCCAGAGCCCCCAAGGGCTGTCTGCCAAAAACCCAGTGCTATCTTTGGAAGGGAACATACACCAAAACCCAGGGTACACAAAAAAATGGTAAACTAGGGGGAATATGGTAGGCCACTAACATTTTCTGCTGCAAGCTTTACTGAAAAAATGGCTTTGGCATTGCATTGCTCCAAGTAAGAATGAATTCAGGTAAAAAAAAAAAAAAAAAGAAATCATGGAACCAAGAGGGCACAGCAAGTCTGTTTCAGCAGAACCAAAAGACCACACGTACCTGAGCTTGCCTACCTAAAGCCCAGCCTTCTCTCTGAGAACTGGCGGAGTGAGGGGAGGGGGGTGCAAAAAAGGAGGGACACACAGTCCTGGCCTCCCTTCCCATCTAGCCTGGCTGGAGAGAGGAGAAGCCACCTGTGGACTTTTTAAACCATAGCCCAGTGAGCCCCAGGCAGGCTATTATTACAGGGCAGAAGGAAGTATGTGCCCCAGGAGATGAAGGCCTGGCAAGGTCACTGTGAACCCAAAGGGGGAAAAACAAATCAAAATACACAGAGAATTGGCATTGACAAGTTCAAGACACAAATTATTTCTTCAAATTACACCTCCTTAAGTTTTGCTTGGGCTTGGAGCTGTTTTCAAGCTGGGCAGATTTCCAAGGGTCAAATGCTGTTTCAAGAGCAAGCACATTCGTTGGTTCATTCATTGCATTGACGAGTGCCTGCTGTGTCAACAGGCATTGTGCTGCACGTGGGATTGGTGGAAAACAGACACCAGCCCCACCCTTATGGAGTTTATGGTTTAGCAGGGAGACAATCATTAAACAAATAAGTACACACTTAAATACAGAAACACAAATTGCGATGAATGTCTAGAAGGACAAGCATGGAATGAGGGAGAATAGCAGGGTAACCTCGACTGGAAGTTGATTTGTCAGGAAAGATTCCTTTGCAGAAGTGGCACCTAAACTGAGGCCTGAAGGATGAGTAGGATTAAACCAAGGCGGGAAGGAGGTGGGTGTGGAATAGCCTTCCTGGGCAGAGAGAACAGCCTGTGCTAAGCCCTGGAATTGCGAAAAGTAAGGGGCTGACTTGGGAACCAAATGAAACCAGAGCAAGCGAGCAAACTAAGGCACTCATTTCACCCCAAGGATCCAAGCAAAAGCATCTGCATGTTTCTATGTGTGGGCAGGGGCTTGGGGTGTCAGTAGGGGAACAGGGACCTGGAATAGTGACATGAATTAGCCTCCAAAACTGCTCTGGGTCAGATACTTGAATCAGACAGAAATTGCCCTTTCGATTAAAGATAAGGCAGAGTGGCCTCAGGCTGTGGCTCCACACAGTGCAGGGGGCCGTGCCCACTGTGATGAATGCGGATGGAGCCTGCAGCAGGCAGTGGGCAGCCTGGGTGGCAGCCGGAATGTGAACTTGGAAACACATGAGCAGGAGAGAGCCTCTTTGGAGAAGTCAGTAAGATGGCTTAATCTTTGGAGAGAAAAGAGGAGCTTAGCCTAACAGCTGAGTTTTTGTTTTCTGAAAAAGCTGGAGACCAGAGAGGCAAGAAAGCAGAAACGGAGGTGTGGAATGTGTGGTGAAAAATAGATATTTTTCCTACAGCAAAAATTATTTGTGGGGCTTTCTGATGGATAATACTGAGTCAGACAGGCAAGGTCCTACCCTTCTGAGGTGCATTACAATCTAGTCTGAGAGAAAAGACATTGATTTAAATAATACAGAAGCAAATATGGCCCGTTGCGGTGGTTCACGTATATAATCCCAGCACTTTGGGAGGCTGAGGCGGGTGGATCACTTGAAGTCAGGAGTTCAAGACCAGCCTGGCCAACATGGTGAAACCCCGTCTCTATTAAAAATACAAAATTAGCCGGATGTGGTGGCATATGCCTGTAATCCCAGCTACTTGGAAGGTTGAGGCAGGAGAACAGTTTGAACCCGGGGGGCAGAAGTTGCAGTGTGCAAAGATTGCACCACTGCACTCCAGCCTGGGGCACAGAGGGAGACTCTGCCCCCTACCCAAAAAAAAGCAAATGTGTAGTTGTAAGTTGAGAGAAGCAGAGGCCCATGGTGGGGTGGGGGGCCAGGGTCCTGACTAAGTCTGGGGGGCAGCTTCCCTGAGGAAGTTGTATGTTGGTTGAGAGCTACGGGAGTTAGCAAGTTAATTAGGAAAGGGAGTGGACTGGGGCACTGAGAGTGTCCTGGAACCAGGAAGGGCAGAAGCAAAGGCCCTGTCATGGGGACATCTGAAGAAACAGAAAAAACCTGGTGATTGGAACACAGAGAACCTAAGAGCAGGAAGAAATTGTTAGAAGGTTTAAGAGGGATTAGACAGGGATTTTGAAGCCTTATCCTACTCCTTCCTGGAAGATGATCTAGGGGATGAGATAGCAGGGGGACTAGTTGGGAGCGCTGGTGCTGGTCCCAGGACAGCTCTGGGTAGACTGGACCCGGTTGGTGGCAATGGGGCTGTAGCATAGGTATGGAACATGTGTAAACATAAGTTGGGTAGGAATTGTGATAGAATATACGCGTGGGATGTGAGGTATGAGGGGAAGAGATGTGTCAAGGTTTTGGACTTTGTGGAGTTGGAAGGATGCTGGGGCCATTCATTAAGTTGGGGAATCCTGGAAAGATCCAGGTTTGGGATGGAAGGTACTGATTTTGATTTTAGACATTTTGGATAGGTTGAGTTTGGGTTGTCCTGAGACAACCAAGTGGAAGCAATTGGGTGAATCGGCCTGAACTTCACAGGAGCAGTCCAGACCAGAAATACCAGCTGGACAGACACCGATGTATGAGTGTGGGTGTGGAAGACGCTACAGAGGGAGAGCATGAAAGAATGAATGTATCGAGAGACGTGGTGAGATGTTACACAAAGAAGCTTCACTGGTCAAATTACGTTGGAAAACACTGGATAAAATATACTTCAACTGATTTCTTTGTTGCAGGACTTCTCAGGGCCTTTCAAGGGCTAATGATTGTTTGTATTTCTGGAGGGAAAAAAAGTGCTGGGGATCTCCAAAGGCAGAAAGGCATTTGGGAATTCCTAGGCGTCTTTGACTATGAAATCCTTCTATCACAGGGCATCTTACTGCACTAAACAAATATTTCTGACATTAAATATGGTAACCAGAGCGCTGTTTTTCCTTTGAGGGTAAAATAGCAATACTTCACATTCGAACAGTGCATCACATTTGACCAAGTGCTTTCATGCCACTTCTCATTCAACTCCCAAAACAACCTTGCAGAAGTAGACTTTGTGTCCCCATTCACAAACGAGACCCAGATACACTGAGTGGCATGTAATACCCAGTGTCTCCCAGCTAGTTAAGCATAGACCTTGAGCTAAAGCCAGAGACAACCAGGTCACCAACTCCAAAATCACGTGAAGTTGTATGATCTTGACTGCTTCCATATGCAAACACACAGTTGTTAACAACATTACTATTATTAGAGACAGGGTCTCGCTCTGTCACCCAGGCTGGAGTGCAGTGGCACAGTGATGGCTCACTGCAGCCTTGACTTCCTGGGCTCCAGTGATCCTTGCACCTCAGCGTCCCAAGTAGCTGGGGATACAGGTGTGTGCCACCAAGCTTGGCCAATTTTTGTATTTTTTGCAGAGCTGGGGTTTTGCAATGTTCCTAGGCCAGTCTCAAACTCCTGGGCTCAAGTGATTCTCCTGCCTTGGCCTCCCAAACTGCTGGGATTACAGGCATGAGCCACATTCAGTATTAACAATATACTAGTAGTGAGGCCAATGCTTGGATCCTCAGAGCCTTCATCCTGGAAGCTAAAAAGCCTGTTTCTGAATCAAGCTGCTGGCCTGCTTATTCTTAATAGGATGGCTACACTGAGTCAGACCCAAAGTCTATCCACAGTAGAAGCACATGGTTTTCCTCAGGGAAGTCAACTTTAAAGGTTGGAGCTATACCCAAGCATCCGTTTCTCTTTCAGAGTCAATTATGGATCTCACATCTAGGAATTTATCCAAAACTTAAAAAAAAAGAGCCCTATTTATTATTTTAATCTTGTATCATTACTTGGGATGAGGAGATCTATGGGTTAATTCTTTCTACTACAAAATCTTTCATTTATCTTTTTTTACAATTAGGCTGTTGGAAGAAATAAATTTCTCAAAGAGGAAGGCAGACAAATCAAGACTACCTTCTAACATGAACTCAAGACTTCTCTTTCTGTGGAATTAAATATATGCTTCTAGAACTAAAGATAACACTATGCATTTTTGACTTATTAAAGTTCAATATAAATCAGTACTTTTTTCAATTCCTGACTATGTTAAGGACACTGGAATGTGTAAACTCCATTTTCCTCCTTATTTTTTTGTGCATCTTTTTTTAATTCTACATATATTCTAACTCTGTCAACATATTATTTTATTTTATTCATTTATTTATTTTTGAGATGGAGTCTCTGTCACCCAGGCTGGAGTGCAGTGGCGCAATCTCGGCTCTCTGCACCCTCCACCTTCCAGGTTCAAGGGATTCTCTTGTCTCAGCCCCGCAAGGAGCTGGGACTACAGGCATATGCCACCACACCATGCCTGGCTAATTTTTTGTATTTTTAGCAGAGACAGATTTTCATCGTGTTGGCCAGGATGGTCTCAATCTCCTGACCTCATGATCCGCCCACTTTGGCCTCCCAAAGTGCTGAGATTACAGGTACAAGCCACCACGCCTGGCCTGAAAATACTATTTATACAATCAGCATTAATTTAGATTTTCCCATATGTTTACTCTTTACAATGATCTTCATTCCTTTCTGCAACTTCTTGCTTCCATCTGAAATTTTTTTCCTTTTACCTGAAAAACTATTTAGTTTTTTTCCTTTTTTTTGTGTGTGTGTATGACAGAGTCTTGCTCTGTCGCCAGGCACCAGGCTGGAGTGCAGTGGCGCAATCTCGGCTCACTGCAACCTCTGCCTCCAGGGTTCAAGCAATTCTCCTGCTTTAGCCTCCTGAGTAGCTGGGACTACAGGCATGTGCTACCACACCCAGCTAATTTATGTATTTTTTAGTATAGACGGGGTTTCACCATGTTTGCCAGGATGGTCTCGATCTCTTGACCTCGTGATCCACCCTCCTCAGCCTCTCAAAGTGCTGGGATTACAGGCGTGAGCCACCGCACCTAGCCTAGTTTTTTCTTTAGTCTGTCAGCTGCTTATGAACCATGTCAGTTTTTGTCTGTCTGGAAATGTCTTTATTTCACTTTCATTTTTGAGTGATATTTTTTCTGGGTATAGAATTTTAGGTTAGCTTTTTTGTGTTTGTTTCTTTTTTTGCCTTTTAAAGATGTAATTTCATTGTTCTTTGGCTTCCATTGTTTTCGTTAAAAAATAGCAGAGTATTGTATCTGTGTATAATGAATTTTTTGTTTTCTTTTCTTTTACACTAGCTACTTTTGCATTTTTTTCTTTGTTTTTCCGATGTTTTACTATGATGTGTATTGTTGTTTTGCCTGTTTCTGGGGTTACTTCTCTGCTTAGAGTTTGTAGCATCTCTTGAATCTGTCTGTGGCTTTATGTTTTTGTCAGTTTTTAAATCCCCATTGTCTTTTCAAATATTGTTTATGCTACATTGTGTCTCTTCCTTCCAGATCTCTAATTACACAAATGTTTACAATTAGTCATGTATATCTCTTAGACTCTTTTCTGTATTTTGTAAATTTTTTATCTTGTTAGAATTATAGTCATCTGAATAAAATATTTTCTTCTGACCAATATTCAAGTTCATGAATATTCTCTTCACTTGTGTCTAATCTACTTTTAAGCCCTTCTACCAAGGTCTTAATTTCAGTCCTACAGTTTTCCTTGAATTTGGTTCTTCTTAAGGCAAATTCTACATGTCTTTTAAAATCATAACTTTTTTCTCTTAGTTTTCAGTTATTTGGTCCTATCTCCTGGTAGTTTTTGAAAAGTTCATGCCAGAAACTATGCATGAAAAACTGTCATGATAATTTAAGGTTCTAGAAGACATCTTCCTCTAGAGTGAATTTACTTTTGTTTTTAGCAGGGAGTTTCCTGGGAGAAACTCAGGGAGATCTGTGTTTCAGTCTTTGTTAGTGCTAATCTATTTCCAGACTAGCTTTATTACCAATGTATAGCCTTTCAAGGCTCCCATCTGAAAGACTGGAATATTTATTAGGACCCCTTCCCCTTGACAATTCTTGGATCCGAACTTTTGCCCCCTCAGGCCTGTAAGACTGCCATGAGTTCTGCTCAGCTGCTCAGCAACTCTTTAGTGCTTCAGAATCAGAAAATGCGTCATGGGAAAGTAGTTGCAGTTGTCAAACCATTCACCTCTCTGCTTCCCTTTTCTCTAGCTCCTTAGACATTATCTGGGATCTCAGATTACAGGGAATGCACAGGCGAAAAGGTAACGTCCGAGCCTCAAACAACTTCCCCAGTGGCACTACTAGCAAAATCAGTTACCAGCATAAGACTAACAATAAACATGGTTTCCTTCCACTGTGTGCTTCCTAGTGGTGGTGATGAACTAAAGTAAATAACAGAGAAGTAACAGGAGAGTGAAGAGGAGGAGGATCTGAAAACAACAACAACAACCGCAAAGAGCTTGTGTCAACTGTTCCTGGGTGTCAAGTTCAGCTTTATTTGCATTCAGTAGACATCAAGTAATTGCAGGTTTAAGCCACTGAAATGAGCTAAGTGACAGATCTGAGATAAGAATGGAATGGGGGTGATATGGCATTTGGGGCCTAAGACCCTATCAAAGAGAAGTAAAGAGGAGATTTAGGTTATTTGCCCAGAAAAGCAGAAATATATGCCAAATACCAGCCATGGAGCATGAAAATCCCACCTCAACTTCAGGTCTCAACCAAACACCGTCCAAGGCCTGACACTCCTCACATTCTGACTCCTCTAGCCTAGGCAATGAACAGTGTGTTCCTCATTCATGTTATTGAACAAAATTCTATTAGTTCCCTCTGTACTCCCGAAAACTTCATTTTTACCAGTGGAAGCAGTATGAGGTATTTGAAGTATAGTCTTTAGAGTAAGTCTACCTTGATTCAAATCTTGGCCCTTACACCTGGGTGACCTTAGGCAAATCATTTAGCCTTTCTGACCTTCAAGTTCTTCATTGCGAAATGGGGGTGACGATAATAACAGTTTTCAAGATGACATGAGATAATGCTAATAAAGTACTTGAAAAAAAATAAAAGCAAAATAAATACTGGCTTTGGCTATTATTTAACTTAAGTCAGGGTTCAGGAGTATATAGGAATATCTTACATGGCTCTCACCTATTGGCTCCCACATTTGAGAGGCAGCCTCAGGAGTGTTATTGAAGGGAAAAGGAGGGACAGAAAACAGGAGAGGTTCTTTGGCTTATAGATGCATGGGTAGGGATAAGTTTAATCCAACGATAATGAGGTTCCCCTAAGGCTGGTATCTAGACCTTTGTGGAGAGATGCTGTAAACCTGATGAGTATGAGATGTCTTTAGTCAGGTGTCCTGTTTTTACTCTTTCCTGGGAGGGAGCAGGTTCTGTTTCAGGTACATCACAGGTCTCAATTTCCCCCACCTACCCGCTCCAGAAACCCTGAGGCCAGATGGCCTCGGGGTGATGATGAAGTCAATTATGCCTCGCCGCCCTTATGGTAGGAAGGACTCCTCCACGGAGCACAGGAGCCTCCTGCTCATCAAAATTGCTACTCAGGAAAGTGCTAAATATCAGTGATTTTGCTCTCAGTGTGAACTGACTGTATGTCATTTTACTTAAGTGCACCTGCATTTTATGTTTAACTTGCACTCTGGAATGAAAGTCCTGTGCGCCCAACAAAGTCACGAGACAAATAAGAAGGGGAGAGACCTAGTGCACAGCCACCGCGTCCTAGGTCAAAAGTCCCATCCCCACTTCCGGTTCTCATGAGCTATGTGGCTTTGGGTAATTTATCTTCTCTCTCTTATCCTAAAACCCTAAAGGGTCTCTGAAGTCCCTTCCAGCCCTAAAAACTGTTCCACTGATGGTGGTTTTAGTTGGAGGATCTGAAGTGGGCCCAGAAATAACATGAGGGCAGATACAATCAGCCCATACCCCACCTGACCCAGACAATGTTCAACACTGTGCCCCACCCCCAGCCTCAGGTGAGGCCCCCTCACCCCACCTTCAGGGCAGGGCCCCACCTGAGCCAGGCTGCGAGGGTGGTGATATCCCAGGCCCCACTCTGGCCTCTCTGTACAGGCCCCTCCTCTCCCCTCCCAGTCCCATTTCCTGTCTGGCAGATTTATGGTGCCCTTCAAAGAAGGAAGGACGATATAACAGCTTTCCTGCTCCCTCCCTCTCCCAACTGACTTAGTCTCACTGGCTCAGCGCCAAGCATTTTGCTCTCCACAGCCTCCCGTATGTAAAAATACTCCAGGCCTCATGTCTCCTGCCTGGAACATGGCGTCAGCTTCCAAACCCACTGGCCAGGCCCTCACTGGTGGGCGGGAAGGAGGCAGCCCTGGGAGGCACTGGAGTCTAATTAAGTGCTGAGGAAGCAAACCATGGGCTTTAATTTTAGCTCTCAAAATAGCAAGCGCCTAGGATTCCTCTCTGTGGCCTGAGCTGTGACGAGAGTTGTCTCCCTCTGCCTGCTCCGCGGGGAGGAGGAAGGATTCAGAGGGTGGCGACAGCCGGAGGCCAAGGAGCCAAGAAGCCAGCGGGAGGAATGGGCCTCAGGGAGAAGGGACACAAGACCAAGCCTGGGTCCATGCGACGTGCCGCACCCTCCCCGTCATCTACGTTATCTCTACTCCACATCCTAGCCCGACTCTAGAATGCATGGACACCCAGGAGTTCCGAGTTCCACCAAAGAAACCTCCAGAACCCCGTGTGGCTAGGAATGCTAAGCTCTGGCCAATGTGGAGGTAACTTCCCAGGAAGCTAATGGAACATGCATCACAGTTCCATGCACCAGCAACCTCTGGGGTAATGAGGATGAGGAAAAGCACTGGCAAATGGACAGGTGGTCATCAAGGCTGCTGCGAACCCACCGAGTGTCTCAAGGGCCCAGCTGGATGTCAGATGGGCTCCTGGGTGTCCTCCTCCACCCACCTCCCCCAGTGGAAGGAGAGAAGTCAGCCTGCTGAGGGCGACAGGCAAGGACACAACAAATCAAGGGGCAAGACGGGAGACAGCATGCTTACCCTGGGGATGGAACGTGGAGGGGGTCATCGGCTTTGCCTGTTGGGTCACTCATCGGTCACTCACCCTGTCCTAGCTCTTCTCACACTATATTGTCACTACCGTCCACCTCCCACATTAGATCAGGGGGCATAGGCTGTGTCCATGGGACAGGGCTCCCTTCCTCACTCCCCAGTGCATTCTAGGCCGAAATGCTTTTGTTTCTTTGCAGCGTCCCCTTTGTAACAGCCAGCACCGAGTTTGCTTTATCTTGTCATGAGCCCTCTTACCTGCAGCATCAAATGAGAGGGCGTGAAGCCACGATCAAGAACAAGTGACGTGAGCTCCGTGAACAGGCTTCCCCAGGCCGTCTTCTGCACACACGAGCCTACCCAGAGGGGACACAGAATGGGGATGAGGGCCCTCGCATCTGTGGGGCTATAAAGACAAACATTACACGTACCTAAAACTAAACCACTGCTTCCGGGAAGAGTTGGAGTAAGAAGGAAGGAGAAATTCACCAGAAATGAAACTCAAAGGGCAGGATGAGGGCTGCCACCTGCCACATTCCCGTGAGAGCCCCCCCATCATGGCAAAGTTGGAGAGGGGGCAGATGCTTTCCCAAAGCCCCTCCAAGTCATTCTTGGAGATACCATCAGATTTGCCTCTTCTCTTCAGATTTCTTCAACCACTCCATTGACATATTTGAAGCACCTGCCACAGTGGCCTGGTAAGCACAATGCATGCACAGCACCTGGGGTGCTGAAGGGGCGGCCACCGGGGGCTGAGGGGCAGGGTCATGGAAGGCTCTGCCTCTAAGGGGCTGGAGGTTACTGGGGCCTGCTCCACGTAAAGCTGCCTCTCCCTCTCCCTCTTCTCAGCCTGGCATCTCTACCCGCCGTGGGTGCTGTCAGAGAATGTCTCACCAGAGCACCCTGGCACCCTGGTCTCCCTGCTTTTTGGCTCTCAGGAGCCTGCTCAGGGCCCAGCTAGCCCTAATACAGCCCATTTCTCTTGGCAGAGTCTGAAGCCAGAATACAGGCGACATATAAGAATAACGCCAAGGACAGGGAGAGGATGGGGCGGCCAAGGAGAAGCACCATGTTACCCTCAAGCCCCATCCTTCGGGCAGCTGTCCCACCCCAGCTGTGCTTGTTGAGACATCTCCGTGTGGCTAAACCACAAGGCCCCATGTGGAAGATCCCATTTTCTAACCACCTTGGTCCAACACCAATAACAACATTGCCCCACAAGAAGCAACGAAGCATTTCCTCAGGGAACCACCAGCGCCAGGGCTCAAAGACCAAGTTCAGACACCAGGAACTCCCCTCAGGAGTGTAACACTCAGTTCAGAAAGAAAAAAGTTTCCAGCCCAAGTCTCCTCCACGGGAGACACCCTCAGCGTCCCTCCCCACAGCTGCTAGGCCGCCTTCCTAGGCCGGCCCCTCATTAGGAACTAATAGTCCCAGCCGTGCCAGTCTCCAGCCTCCTGGTTAACTCCTTGGTTTCCCTTACTGCTGCCAGGAAAAAAGTAGGTGTCAGAAATCCTGAGCAGGGCTGAGAGGCAGAGAGCACCCACCACAGGTAGTTAATGGTGTGTACATTCTATGGTTTCTCTTAAACCAAATTAATAATAATTGCTGCCATTTCTGGAGTGCCTCTTACGCTCTGCCCACCTACATTTATGAACTCTTCTGCAGCCTCTCGTGTTTGCAACAACACTAGAAGGTAGGAATTGCTTCACTGATCCCATAAATGAGAACATGGAGGCTGTGGAGCCAGCAAGCACATATGTGATTTCAACTCAGCTGTGTTCTTTTTCGCCCACCTTATGACTTAATTTGGGCAAAACTGGATTCTAAGATGTGCCGCTTAAATAGCTGACCGCTACCCTTGCATTGTCCATCCGCAGAAATTTTACATCTTTCAAACCAGAGAACACCAGGTTGAGAATGGGAAGAGTCAGGGTTTCTCCCCAGCCAAAGGGGCTTGTTGACTTTGAAGGAGTATCAGCTGCCTTGAGCTTTTGAGCTTCAAGCCTCGGCAACCTTATTTGAAAATGGTGCAAATAAAAATATCTGCCTTTCTTCCTTCTTGGGCTTGTTGGAAGATCAAATAGATCCAGTTGGGCAAAAAAACATTTTGAGCTGGAGAGAGAGCTGTGAAGAAAGATGACACGGACTCCCCTGAGGGGCACACCACACCGGAAGACTGAGGTGCTCACACAGATGGCTTCCGAGTGAGTTTTGTGGCCTGGTGTTCCAAGAGTCCTTTGTTTTATTTGTAAAAGACAGGCTCTGAAGCATTGTGTAAGACCTTGTTGTTCTTATGATTTTGGAAGACCAGCAAGTTTGTCATCACGACAAATATGGGTCCTCCGTGGCTGATCCTGGACTGTTAAACAGGTGGCCCATGGCAGGAACCACTTTTGAGCCATTTTCTTTGACCCACTACCTACTCCTCTTATCACATGGCCAATATATGAGATTGTTCCTCTCCCATAGAAAGCAGAATCAGTTCATTAAACTTGGATCACTGAATTTATCACCGAAACCCAGAAACAACACAAATGTCCCTCAGTTGGGGAATGGATAAACAGCCGTGGCACATTCATACAATAGAATGTCAACAATAAAAGGAATTAAATACTCCTCCATGCAGTAACATGGATGGATCTCCAATGCCTTATGGTAAGTGAAGGGAGCCAGATTCAAAAGGCTACGGGCTGTGTGATTCCCTTTATATGACATTCTGGAAGCCACAAAACCCCAGGAATGGAGAACAGATCAGTGGTCACCAGTGGTTAGTGTGCAGGAAGGGAGTGACCAGAGGGGGAACACCAACGAATCTGGAAGTGGGTGGAGCTGTTCTGTATCTAGGCTGTGGTGGCAGTTACAGAGCTCTATGCGTTTGTGAAAACTCATGGAACTGGAGACCAAAAGAAGTAAAGTTTGCTGTATGGAAATTAAAACACCTTTTTTTAAATTAAAAAATAAACTACTTAAAAAAATTTTTTAAAAAATGGGCTGGGTGCAGTGGCTCATGACTGTAATCCCAGCACTTTGGGAGGCTGAGGCGGGTGGATCACGAGGTCAGGAGTTTGAGACCAACCTGGCTAACACGGTGAAAACCCGTCTCTACTAAAAATACAACAAATTAGCCAGGCGTGGTGGCACATGCCTGTAGTCCCAGCTACTCAGGAAGCTGAGGCAGGAGAATCGCTTAAACCCAGGAGGTGGAGGTTGCAGTGAGCTGAGATCGTGTCACTGCACTCCAGCCTGGGCGACAAAGCGAGACTCCAACTCAAAAAAGAAAGCAAAAGAAAATTTTAAAAAATGGATCACTAAGAAAGTAGATTATTTAGGAGGAAGTCCAGTAGTATGGCATAGTGTGGTAGAGGACAGCACCAGTGCAGTGGGGTGTGGTGGAGTGTACAGCGTGATGTGCAGCGTAGTGGATACAGTAATGGAGTGGAGTGGTGACTGGAGTGGAGTGTTGTGTCATGTGTACAGGAATTTGGCTACTAGATCTCTACCTAGAGTTGGCAACAATTACCTGGAAAGGGTGTTAAGAGTCCAGGGCCCCATGCCCCAGTGATCTGATTCACTGGATCTGGGGTAAACCCAGGACTCTGCATTTTTAACAGCTCTCCAGGTTATTTTGATGCAGGTGGTTAACGGCCCACATTTTGGGGCCCACCGTGAGGCCTTTCTTCATGATTTTGGGATTTACGCTTCATGAGCAGGCTCCTTTTATTCCTTGGTGTTTCTCCACGGGCCCCTTAGCCTCTCATGCTTTATAGTGATCCCGGATGGGAGGCATTCAGGTACATGCTGGGAGCTCCGAGGGGTTGCCTGCATTCTAGCGGCAATAGGCTTGGCAGCCTTAACTGTCTGTTCCTCTGCGACCCACACCCTGAACATCTTTCTTTACTAACCCGTAATCTTGCAATTTACCCAGCTTCTTGGGAAGTGGTAGCTTTGGCCTCAGGGGATACTGCTGAAAGGAAATTTTGTTTCTCTAAAATGCTTTCAGTTTTCTCAAAGAAAAAAAAAAATCCCAAGCTAGAAGCAATGCCAGTCTGGGATGCCCCTAATTCTGAGCTCTAGAATCACTCTAGAGAAGCAAGATACAAACCTGGGTTCAAATCTCAGTCCCACCACTTACACCTGTGTGATGCCGGGTAAGTAATATCATTTCTTAGAATCTCAAATATTTACCCTCAAATTCTTACATTCAAACATTTGAAGTGTAAGATGGGACTGATAACTATACTTGTTTTGCAGGGATCCCATGGGGCTTGCGAGAGGCATGCTGAGGTCTCGGGAGGGGACCAGTTATAATGGCTGAACTTTCTAAAGATTCAGCAAAACAAAAACATACATACATATATATATACATCAATCTATAAAGTAAATATGGCAACATATTAAGAGTTGTTGAGTCTAGGGGATGGGTGTATGGCTAGTCATTCTTTCAACTTTTCTATATGTTTGGCTATTTTTTTTTTTCATAAAAAATCAGAATAAAGAGATGATGAATATAAGGCCATCAGCCCAGTGCCTGTCATTTGATAGGTCTCAGTTGTCTGGGGAGCAGTGGAGGTGAGGATGGCAGGGCAGGGAGTGGAAAGGGACAGAGAGGAGGAGGAAGGGCTGCAGGCTGGCCCAGAGCTGGAGGAGCACTAAAGAGACAACGAAGTAAGGGACCCAGGAGCCCCAGCAATGCCCACCCTTGGGAGAGTGTGGGTGTAAGAGCTGCCCTTCCTGTTCTCATCTCAAGGGAACCCGGGGGTGAGGGAGGGAGAGCCTCACTCTGTTTAGAAGGCTCTTGGTATGGTTCTTTCCTTTTCCTCAGGATCCTGGGAAGAGCAATGAGGCCATATTCAGGTGTTCCAGGCCCTCTTGGTTGGATGAGAGAACATGATAGAGTTGACAGAGCTCCTTTGGGCCTGAGACTGTTTGCAATTTACAGACACTCTGAGCCCCCTGATGTACCAGAGTCTTGCTCAACAGCTGTCTAAGCACCAGAGTGTAAATGAACAAGGAACTAACGGCAGAGGGAGGTCAGCAGAGCTGTGAGGCCAACCCATGAGCTGTGCACCTGCTCCAACCCTCCCCCAACTTTGAGAGTGCCCCCAGCCAAGGGCTCTCATGCAAGCCCAGGCCTGGATGTCAGGGTGTCTTCCACATCCAGTGCATGAATGTAACCTGGTTTGAAAGGACAGAGTAGGCCGGGCGCGGTGGCTCACGCCTGTAATCCCAGCATTTTGGGAAGCCGCGGCGGATCACCTGAGGTCAGGAGTTTGAGACCAGCCTGGCCAACATGGTGAAAACTCATCTATACTAAAAATATAAAAATTAGCCGGGCATGGTGGCAGGCGCCTGTAGTCCCAGCTACTTGGGAGTCTGAGACAGGAGAATCGCTTGAAGCCAGGAGGTGGAGGTTGTAGTGAGCCGAGATCGTGCCATTGCACTCCAGCCTGGGGGACAAGAGCAAGACTCCATCTCAAAAAAAGAAAGGACAAATAGTTTCCTATTGCTGCTGTAACAAATCACCACAAACTTAGAGGCTTAAAACAGCACACATTTATAATCTTACCACTCTAGAGGTCAGAAGCCCAGAATGGGTCTCGCTGGGCTAAAATCAGGCATCTGATGTTGGTGGGCTGTGTTCCTTCCGGAGGCTCTAGGTGCTCCAGGCTCTGTGTTCCTTCCGGAGGCTCTAGGTGCTCCAGGCTCTGTGTTCCTTCCGGAGGCTCTAGGTGCTCCAGGCTCTGTGTTCCTTCCGGAGGCTCTAGGTGCTCCAGGCTCTGTGTTCCTTCCGGAGGCTCT
>CAUYQU010026063.1:0-34390 GCA_963574635.1 Cheracebus regulus
GTGGGGCTCCTCCACTGGGAATGTCCTGGTCCGTGGGCAGCGAAAATGTATTGGTAAGTGTGGCGTCCACTGGCTCTTTGCGCTTTTACTGGGAGCTGCAATCCTGAGCTGCTAGTGATCGGCCATCTTGGATCTCTCTCCGTACAATCCACTTTCAACTATAGTCACCATGCCATACCATAGAACATTGGTAGATTGAAGATTCCTTCAATCTAACTTTATCTTCGCACCTGTTGACCAATATTTCCCCTTTTCCCATCCAACCCCACACCCCGACTCCTGGTAACCACCATTCTACTCAATACTTTTATGAGTTTGACTTGTTTAGATTGCAGATATAAATGAGATCATATTATATTATTTGGCTCCTTGTTACTTATGCAAATTTTTGCAGCTGGCTTGAATTTCTCCTCAGAAAGTGGGATTTTGTTTTCTATCACATTGTCAGGCTGCAAATTTTGCAAACTTTTATGCTCTGCTTCCCTAATAAAATGGAATGCCTTTAACAACACCCACGTCACCTCTCGAATGCTTTGCTGCTTAGAAATTTCTTCTGCCAGATACCCTAAATCATTTCTCTCAAGTTCAAAGTTCCACAAATCTCTAGAGCAGGGGAAAATGCCACCAGTCTCTTTGCTAAAGCATAGCAAGTGTCACCTTTGCTCCAGTTCCCAACAAGTCCCTCATCTCCATCTGAGACCTCCTCAGCCTGAACCTTATTGTTCAGATCACTATTAGCATTTTGTTCAAAGCCATTCAGCAAATCTCTAGAAAGTTCCAAACTTTCCCACACATTTCTGTCTTCTTCTGAGTCCTCCAAACTGTTCCCACATCTGCTTGTTATCCAGTTCCAATGTCATTTCCACATTTTTGGCCATCTTTTCAGCAACACCCCACTCTACTGGTACCAATTTACTGTATTAGCACATTTTAATGCTGCTAATAAAGACCTACCCAAGACTGGGTAATTTACAAAAGAAAGAGGTTTAATTGGACTTCTAGTTCCACGTGGCTAGGGAAGCCTCACAATTATGGCAAAAGGCAAGAAAGAGCAAGTCACGTCTTACATGGATGCAAGCAGACAAAGAGAGGGAGCTCGTGCAGGGGAACTCTTCTTAAAACCATCAGATCTCATGAGACTTATTCACCATCATGAGAACAGCACGGAAAAGACTTGTCCCCATGATTCAATTATTTCCCCCATGTCCTTCCCAAAACATGTGGGAATTCAAGGTGAGATTTGGTTGGAGACACAGCCATCCCATATTAATTAGTAACTCTAAAACAGCCTCTTAGTGTTCAAATAAAAAGAAGAGTTGCACATCCCTCACTTTCAACCCAAAGCTAGAAATGACAGTTTATGAAGGAAGACATATCAAAAGCTGAGCTAAGCTAAAAGGTAGGCCTCTTGCACAAAACAGTTAGCCAAGCTGTAAATATAAAGAAAAAGGTCTTGGAGGAAATTTAAAGTGCTACTCCAGTGAACACAGGAATGATCAGAAACAGCCTTATTGCTGATATGGCAAAAGTTTTACTGATATTGATAGATGATCAAATCAGCAACAAAATGGCCTTATGCCAAAAGCCTAATCCAGAGCAAGGCTCTAACTCTCTGAAATTTTATGAAGGATGAAAGAGGTAAGAAAGCTGCAAGGAAAATTTGAAGTTAGAAATTGTTGGTTCATGAGATTTAAAGAAGCCATCTCCATAACATAAAAGAGCAAAATGAAGAAGCAAGTGCTGTTGTAGAAGCTACATTGAGTTATTTGGAGGATCTAGCTAAGATCATTGATAAATGTAGCTACACTGAACAAAAGATTTTTGATGGAGATAAAACAGCCTTCTATTGAAAGAATATTCCATCTAAGAGTTTCATAGCTAGAGAGGAGTCAATACCTTCTTCAAAACTTCAAAATACAGGTTGACTCTCTTAGAGTCTAATGCATCTCCTGACTTTAGGTTAAAGCCATTGCTCATTTATCACTCCAAAAATCCCAGGATCTGTAGGAATTATGCTAAATCTACTCTGACTGTACTCTATAAATAAAACAACAGAGCTTGGATGACAGCAAGCCTGTTTACAGCATGGTTTACTGAATAGTTTAAGCTCACTGTTGAGACCTACTGGTCAGAAAAGAAAGATTCTTTCTAAATACTAATGCTCATTGATAAGGTACCTAGTCACCCAAGAGCTTTAAAAAAGGAGGTATATAAGAAGATAAATGTTGTTTTTATGCCTGCTAACACAACATCTATTCTGCAGCTCATGGGTCAAGAAGTAATTTTTGATAGTTCAGTCTTATTAAGAAATGCATTTCTTAATGCTATAGCTGCCATAAATAGTGATTTGTCTGATGGATCTGAGCAAAATAAACTGATAAACTTCAGGAAATGATTTACTATTCTAGATGATATTAAAATATTCATTATTAACAGACATCAAAATATTAACATTAATAGTAGTTTAAAAGAAACTGATTTCAATGCTCATGGATGACTTTTACATCAGTGGAGGAAGTAACTCAAGATGTGTTGGAAACAGGAAGAGAGCTAGTATTCGAAGGGAGGCCTATAGATAAGACTGAAATGATGCAATCTCCTGATAAAAGTTGAATGGGTTAAGAGTTGCATAATATGGATAAACAAAGAAATTGGTTTCTTGAAATGGAATCCATTCTTTGTGAAGATTATGTGAATATTGTTTAAATAAGAAAAAAAAGATTTACCAAATTACATAAACTTAGTTGCTAAAGCAGCCGCAAGATTTGAGATAATTGACTCCAATTTAGAAAGAAGTTTTACTGTGGGTAAAATGTCATTAAACAGTATTCCATGTTACAGAGAAATTTTTGTGGGAAAAAAAAATAAAATCAATTGATAACACAAACATCATTGTTGTCTTATTTTAAAATTGCCACAGCCACCTTAACTTTCACCAAGCATGATCCTTATCAGTCAGCAGCCATCAATGTCAAGGTCAGGCTTTCCAACAGCAAAAAAATTACAACTGGGTTGGGCGCAGTGGCTCCTCCCTACAATCCCAGCACTGTGGGAGGCCAAGGCAGGCAGATCATGAGGTCAGGAGATCGAGACCATCCTGGCCAATATAGTGAACTCGGTCTCTACTAAAAATACAAAAATTAGCTGGGCATGGTGGTGCATGCCTGTAATCCCAGCTTCTTGAGCAGCTGAGGCAGGAGAATCACTTGAACCCTGGAGGCGAGTTTGCAGTGAACCGAGATGGTGCCACTGTACTCCAGCTTGGCAACAGAGCAAGACTCTATCTCAAAAACAAAACAAAACAAAACAAAAGATTACAACTGGCTGAAGACTCAGATGACTGTTAGCATTTTTTAGCAATAAAGTATTTTTGAAGAAAAATATTATACTATTTTGCACTTAATATGATACAGTGTAGTGTAAACATAATTTTATATATCGTGGGAAAACAAATCATTTATGTGATTTGCTTGCTTATGTAACAAGATAGTGAATCTTTTTTCTAAAGTTTATAGAATCAAGTTGCCCAAAATGTGATTATGATGAGGAAAGATATATGTATATAATCTGCCACAATAGCCCAGTGAATTCTGCATTTGGAAAAGGAACATATCACTAGATTGTTCTAACAACATATGGGCAAGGAAAGCAATGCTACAGCTAAAAGAAAATGGAAGGTTTGCAAATAAGAACCCAGAAATTAGATGGAAAATACAGTTCAAGGGATAGTGAATAAATTCCACCACCATTACTATCCCCAAATACTAGCAACATACTTGTGTTGAACTCTTACTTTATGCCAGGCTCTATCCTTGATATTTTACAAATGTGATTTCACTTAAATTTAAAATAATTCTCTGACATGCATATGTAATTTTTGATGGATATTTGACTTCCTAATATTTATTTGGAGAACTGACAAAGAGATTGGTCTTGTTGATCCAATGGTATTCTATTCCTTTCTAGTAATTTGTAACAAAATGGTCATATGATTGAATTCTGGCCAGTAATCTCTCAAGACAGTTTTGCTAACAATTTATTGGAAAATACTTTCTCATTTTTGGAGAAAACCAAAAGGAATATAGAATATTTCTTTTTCTCCTGGATATGACTAAGGAAGCATGTGGTCCTGGAGATTTCTGGCAGGCAACTTCTGTCCATGAGGGAAGCCAGCCTGTGTGGACATGGCCAGCATATGGCAGAATGTGCAGACAGGACAATAGGAAAAACTCAGGGCCAGAATGCAGATTGACACTGGCCAGGGGTGGAAGCATTTCTGGACTCTCTCTTTTGTGAGTTAATAAAGTTTTATATATTGTTAAGGCGTTTTTTTTTTTTTTCACTTGGCCTCTTCTCTATGTTTTGTAGCTGAAAGCATGCTAACAAATAGGATTATTCCAATTTTGTACATGAATAAGGAACATTCGAGAGGTGAATTAAATTGCCTGTGATCACATTACCAGTAGCTTGTCTATTGTCTTTAATTTCAGTCTGATGTGACTTACTACCCTTCATTCTCTTTCAGAAAGGTCTAAAGGGAGTCTTGAATCCAACACTGAGACATTTAGTTTTATTAAAATTTGGGACTCCTCCTGGTTTTTGAATATAACAATATTTGCAAAAAAAACCCAAGCATATATTTCTATCTTTTCTGGGAGCTTTTAAAATAGGAATATGAGACAGACTAGTGCATATTTCTGAATAGAACCTTTTGAAAAGATCTGTTGAAAAAATAGTAAGTCCCAAATTCTTATACTTATTTTTAATAATAAATTTGTAGGCATGGTTTATTAAAAATATTATAGTTACTTAATTATGATATGCCAGGTAAAACAAACTCAACAGTGGACATTTTTATTTGTTTATATTTTATCCTAGTGAATACTCATGGTACCATGGTAAAACAGAAATCCAAATGGTCTTTGTAGACTTTCCTGTATCTTTCTTTGTTAAACTATGTGTATATCAAGTGATCAAATTGCAAAAGTCTTTAATTATGCTTGGAAAATTTGGAAAGTTACCTCACATATTTTCTACCCAGTTTGGTTCTTATTCTAATAGTTGAAATATATCTGTTTAGATATATTTTGTTTTAGATCAACAAATAAAGTTAGTGCACTTACTTTGCAATTGTTGCATTTTGATTTAGATAGCTTATGCCAAGATTTTGGATGAATGCTATTTACATAAAAATATGTTAAAAATGAAAACCCCAGATTGTCTCACTTCAATGTGGTTCTTATTTTGAAAGTAATCAAGATTTTGGCAAAAGCTGTATAACGAAGTACCACTTTGTCTGGCATTATATTTTATTATGACAATTTTATTGTTAAAATACTTCCCTAGAGCAGAGCAGTGGCCAAATGTTCTTACTTGGATCCTAAGTATTTAGGCTAGTAAAACTTTGCTGCTTCTGAAATACTTTGTGTTATTTTTATTTCAAAAATAATTTAGATTTGCCCCATTACTTTTTTATTAATTTCATCATATTATAGGAATTTCTAGACAATCATTAACAGATATCATTTTTTAAAATGTTTCTATTAATATCATCTACAAAGTAAAACTGACACACTCAAAGCTTTTTTATCTGCTGGTTAATAATATTTTGAAATACACACTTACAGAAAGTGTTTGACTGTCAGTAAATTAAATATAGCCCTTTGGTAGTTTAAGTGGGTGTGACAATTTCATATGGTTTATAAATGAAAGCAGAAAATAACAAAAGATTATTAAAAATATCTGTGATAAAAATACACAAGAAAGTGGATAACATTAGGATCTTGGAAAAAAACCATTTGTGTTTACTTAATTGCTTTTCTTTCAAGAGTATATACAAACAATTTGAAGTATAGAAAACAGTAAACACGTTTACTATGTGAAATTCTTGAGTGAAAACAAATGTGCAATTGACATTGTTCATAAGTGATTTCTAACAGGTGTATGTAGATCAGAAATGGATAAGTGAGCTTCTCTTTCAACCTCATGAAACCAATTATTAAAAAGAAGAAAAAAAGAAATACTGGCTGGGTAAGGTTGCTCACACCAATAATCCCAAGACTTTGGGAAGCCAAGGCGGGCAAATCGCTTGAGCCCAGGTATTCTAGACCATTCTGGGCAACATGGTGAAACTCTGGATTTAAAAAAAAATAGAAATAAAAGAAAATAAAATAATTAGCCAGGCATGGTGGTGCGTTCCTGTAGTCTCAGCTACTCGGGAAAGCTGTGGTGGGAGGATCACCTGAGCCTGGGATATTGAGGATTCAGTTAGCTGAGATTACCCCACTTCATTCCAGCCAGGGTGACAGAATGAGACCCTGTCTCCAAATCTCCTAAAAAATATTTATGATCTTCAACAATTCAGAAATCATAATGTGAGTACAAAAGTGAATGCAAGTTGAATTTTTTTAAAGTTAAATTGCAATGTACAAAAGGCATTCGAAGGCCAGGCACAGTGGCTCATGCCTGTAATCCCCACCCTTGGAGAGGCTAAGTCCCAGGATCTCTTGAGGCCAGGAGCACCAGACCAGCTTGGGCAACATAGCAGTATCTTGTCACTACAAAAAGAGTTAAAAACTTAGCCGGGCATGGTAGCATGTACCTGTAGTCCCAACTACTCAGGAGGCTGAGGCAGGAAGATTTCTTGAGCCCAGGAGTTTGAGGCTGCAGTGAGCCATAATTGGTCTCCAGCCTGATTAATAGGCACTCTAGCCTGGGTGATAGAGTGAGACCGTGTCTTAAAAAAAAAGGAAAGAAAAATCAGTAAAAGCACTTTAAGTAAGGATTTAAATGTGGGCATTCATAATTATTATAGCTCAGCCAATAGTCTTTTCAAGTTTTTCTTCATTCTGGGTCTCTTTGTTTAGTTTATAATTTCTAATTCCTTTGAATTCTGCATATTAGATTCTTCTTATAAAAATGATCTTAAATAAATACTGATCCTCTCTTTCATATTTTTGTAGGACTTGGATATTTTGTTTTCTTATAGTGAAGCAAGGAGGCAATAGTTTAAATTAAAAAAAAAACTTAAACTTTCAATAGAAATAGCATTCAACTATTACAATACTTTGATGACATTAAGCAAAGAACTTCCAGATCAGGCATAGTCAGAGGTGAAGTTACATTAATTGAGAAAGCCTGTAGTCAAGTAAGGAGGACTTTTTCAAATTTTATTTTGATTTTTTGATGCTTCATATGCAGCCTCATGTAATTTTAGAACCATAGACAAAAATGGTTGTTGACTCTTCTGTTATCTTACATGATTGCAATACTGCCATGGGATTTCATTAAGGTAATTGCATTTTTTTATTATTATTATCTGCTGTAGTGTAAAGTGCTGCATCAGTGTAAAATACCTTGGAATGATTTCAACTGGGAAACTGAAAAAGTATCTTCCAATGTTCAGGTAGAGAAAAAACATATGGCCCATCTTCCCTTGGATTATAGATTGTGACTGTACGACTTCATGCAAAATCAGCTTTTTACTAAAGTGGAAAAGATTATCCTCCCTTTGAAATGAGCATAAAATTCTGTTTTCCATGGTGTTTTACAGACTTTGGAGTTTGTATCTTGCTAAACCAGAAAAATAGACTAAATGGCATCATACTTGAAGAATAAATAGAGAAAAGAGTGTTTTGACAGGTTAGCTGAAATTGCGAAATGGCAAAATGATCTAAAGAGAAAATTTTTTTAATTTGGAAGTAGTCTGCTATTAAAATAATTCTAAAAGTATTTGTAAGTGTTTTAGCACTTAATAAATTAACCCACATATTTGAATACCATGATTGAAAGTAAACTTTTCTCCTTGATGACTGGTATTAAAAATTTGAATTATCAGGAAAATACCTAAGCATATTTTTTAAGGTTTTTCTTACCTATTACTTCCTCCATGAACCCTCTGCCAATCTTTTATAATATGTGCTTATCATTTGCATACCATAGTTCAGCAAATAAAACATATTTTGATTTATTTTATGGACTTCTCAATGCACAGTATTACATTTTTAATATCTTAGAACTCAAATATGTAAAGAAAGCAAGTTCATGTTTATACCAATAAAATTGGAAGAATGACTAGTATAATATGTTTATAGATGTTAAAGTTATAATGTAAATCTGATTGAGATCTCATTTGGTACGACAGAATCCTTAACTAAAATTTACTACTGATTAAGGTAAAAATGATCTCAAATTTGATTTCTTGGCTACTGTTTTAAATATGTACTTTTAATTTTGGTAAAATATGCATAACATAAAATTTATAATTTTAATCATTTTCAAGTGTAGAGGTCAGTGGCATTAAGAATATTAACTTTGAGCAAGGGATGGTGGCACACACCTGCAATCCCAACAACGTGGGATGGTGAGCTGGGAAGATTGCTTGATCCCAAGAATTTGACACCAGTCTGGGCAAAAAAGTGAGACACCATTGTTCAGTTACAACCCATTCATTCCCAAAATGCTTTTATCCTCCCCAGTTGAGACTGAGTTAAGCAATAACTCCTCCTGTATTCTTTTTTTTCTTTCTGTTCTAGTTACTTGATCTTGCAACTAATACATGTATAAAAAATCTGGGAAGTATGCATAAAAAATAATGCACTGTGGAATTAATTATTTTAGAAGTCACTTTAATAATAGTTGCATTATGTTAAAGTATTTGTGTTAACACTACATTAAACTCAAAGATTTTCTATACAAAGTGCTGAGAGTTAAATACTCATGATAGTCCATTGTTTTGTACCTCAATGATTTAATTATTCAAAATATAATAGTAATAAGATAAAAGTATAAAAGTAAAATCCAGAAAAATAAATAAAATATCTGATTGAAAGAATCCATGAGCTGGCTGAGTAATCAGGTATTAAGGAACAGGTAAGTGAGTCAACATACTGTGAGTTGCCTTTCTTTCCTGGGCCCTTGTCAATTTATGGTTCAGATCATAAGGCTAAGAGTCCTAAAACTGGGGAGGAGCTAAGAGGCAGAGAAGTCAGTGAAGTTTTCATAATTATGTGGCACATGGGATATAAAACTTGAAGTTCAGAACAGCCAGAAAATTTAGAATTAAAGAGACCAAAGTTTTGACAAGAAAGCAGGATACTCCATACCTAATTTTCCAGTTTTGTAGGACAAGAGCATAAGTAGGTAAGAAGAAACCACTGAAAGTCACAATGGTATTATCTGCAGACTCTTGGTGCCAAGGAAACACAAATTCAGGACCTTCCAATTAGAGAGGGTCCTAGGAAATATCCCATGCTCTCGGTTGAGACACTGAGAAAGCCATAGCTTAAAAGACGACAAAATGACATTTAAATTAAGTATTCACAATAGCAAACCTAGTCTGGAATCACATAAATTAGCTCCAGATTGAATTAAAGTGATATGCCTCCAGTCTTGCCGCCTATTAGAGAATAGGTTAGTAAACGTTCACTAGAAAAAGGCACAATTCAAGATAAGATTTGGGTGGACACATAGCCAAATGATGTAACTCAATGAATCACAAAATGGCTTTTACATTATATTCAGTTATTTATATTATAATCTATTTTTGGTTGTCCTATTATTTTCCTGATTAAATTGTCATTTGCCAACATATTACTGATATAACATGGATTTGTATGTTGTGATAATTAAGTAATAATATTTGATAGTCACTATTCTTTTGCAAATATTCTTGGTTGTATTTGATATCTATTTTTAGCATATATTTAAAGTTATTTTTTATAAATGCAAGAATTACTCCTGCAATTGTTTTGAAATGTATTTAGTTTATATAAGTTTTGGAAAGTTACACTTTTGTGATAGTAAACTTTTTTATTGATATTGTAGAGTGATTTTTCACTTATTCCGACTGAGATTTATGTATTTCTATTAGATTATATCATTTATTCATGCAGGTTCTGTGCCAATGTTTTAATTGTATGTCTATTTTACTGTATTTTTTCTTCAAAGGAAATATATTTTCAATTTTTCTTTATAAGTAATTTTTGTTATAGTGGAGATAAAATTAATTTTAACCATGTTAATCATTAAATAAAATAGAGTTAGTCCAACAATTTGAAAATAAAAATCAATTATTTTTCTAAGGGTATAGTTTTTCATAGCCAATAAAATACTTGTAGAATTGTTTATTATCTAATTGGTCAAACTTCAAATAATAGATTTTAAACGCTTCCTTATTTAAATTTTAAAATGTTTAAGTGACAAATAAAGATTGTATTTTTCTTGGTGTATGATGTGATGATTTACTATAGACACTACATAATGATTACCACAATCAAATTAGCAAGTCCATTCCCACTCATGATGTATATTAGATTTTTAGAAATTGTTCATCTTATAACTGAAAGGTTTTACACTTTGACCAACTCCCTATTTTCCGGATTCTCCCATATCCTGACAACCAGCATTCTCTTTCCTTCTATAAGCTCAACTTTATTAAGAGTTCAACTTTTATGCATCTAAAAATGTATCATTGAATATGCATGAGAAATTATATCAGCAGAAAATAATAATTTATTGTCATTTTCATTTTTTAACTATTTTATTATTCCAATCAGTAAAATTTCAAAGACTATGCTACAGAGTAATAATACAGAGAATCCCTTGTTTCATTTCTCATTTTCATTTTTAATATTTTAATGTTAAAGATTATTTTATTACAGGAGAAATCAAGAACTTTTATTGTATAAAACAGAGATTTTAGCTATTCTTGGTCATGAATATTACATTTTTAGAAAAGTGAACCATTTTACTCTTAAAATTATTAGCCACAAATTAAGCTGGTTAGCCTTATTTTAATTTTTTTTTTGAATCTAGAATTCTATCACATAGCCTCCTTCCAAGGCAGATAGTATCCAAGTTTTCAGTGCTAGAGTGAAAAATAACTTCAAAAATAACAAAGCAACAGAATATATATTTTGTAGATGTAACTAAATTTCATCAAATATTTAGAGTGAAACATAAATGCATTTAGACACTTGGAAAGATGTTGATATTTTGCTAAAATTTTCAGTTTTTATCCAGATGTCTGGCAGCACATAATGAAAACAAAACACTTTGTGAATAAACATAATCTCAATTACACCAAAATGCTGTTCTTCCACTGATTTCTAATTTTCTTTCTGCGAGAGGATATAATCATGGGTTGGGTGATTTTAGAGATTAACAATCCTGGCTTCTAAGAACAGAATATGATCATGCATTCATTAGTCACTTCAATCCCTCTGCCATTTGACAATTACTAAATTAAATGAATGGTTTTAACAGTTTTGTGCCTGTTGCTAGAGTCATTTTGATGTGACTCAAAATAAATATAGTAATCTACTGAGGTCTAATTAGTCCTCGATAAGGAGATAATTATTTAAAACATCCATTTTTTTTTCCAGGAAAAAATTATTGTCTCCCACTTTTATCTTTCTATCCACATAAATCATGTATCTATCTACTCAGTATTATTATTCTTGCTTTAATAACATTTTTCTAATGCCAAAGAAAACAATAGACCATAGGGTAACAATTAACTTTATTAAATTTTAACTGAAGGAAAAGATTACTACATATCAAATAACAGAAATATCTTCAAAAATGTTAGAAGATAAGAGATTGACTGAGTGGGTTTACTAGACAGGAGAAATTTTTTTCTTAGTTTTCTAATGAAATAGAGCTTTTATCCTAATTTTTTTTTTTTTTTTTTAAGACAGGATCTCACTCTGTCACCCAGGCTGGAGTGCAGTGGCATGATTTTGGCTCACTACAACCTCCACCTCTTGGGTTCAGGCAATTCTCATGCCTCAGCCTCTGAAGTGGCTGAGATTACAGGTGCACGCCACCACACCTGGCTATTTCTTTTGTATTTTTAGTAAAGACAGGATTTCACTATGTTGGCCAAGCTGGTCTCAAACTCCTGACTTCAAATGATACGCCCACCTCAGCTTCCCAAGTGCCAGTATTACAGGCATTAGTCAGCACACCCAGTCTCTAATTTTTGAATATCAGTTTTAATTATGGAGACATTCAACTCTTTAGGTCAACTTCCTAATGAACAAAGTATTGTCCCAAATAAAATCCTATTTAGCACATCATACAAATGTGAGAAGGGAAAAATAATCCTTGCAAATGCAATAAGTTATAATTTTGAAATCTTATCTGTTCTTATTATCATCTAATAAACTATATTTTAAGAATTAATCTTTTTCCTGAGACAGTGTTTCAGTTTTGCTGAAAAAGAGAGATATGTATTGAGTGACAATTACAATGAAAAAAAAAAACTGTCATAAAACCCCTAAATCAATTTAGGGTATCTTATATTAAAATTGATAGCAAAAACTGTAATTATATTTGCACCAACCTAATATATGTATCTAAATTTTAATTTTTTTCTACAACTGTATATCTGATGTTTTAAAATATTTTCTCTCTGGAAGTTTCTTGCTTGTCAACATTGTGTACATCGATTTTATTACAATCATTTGCTTTTATGCTACATGTAAGTTTTGCTTAGGTATTTGTGTCAGAAGTTAACTCCATGGCACTGAAAATTGGACCTAAGTTGAGTGTATCACCTATACATCTGGCTTTCACTTTTTGATTCTTAATTTACTCTTCATCTTCCAAATATGTGTAATATCTCAATGTCCTTCATGACCCTCTTCATGATTTCTCTTTGAGAATAAAAGTTTCTCCCCACTACACCACCGAGAAAAAAAAATTGCTTTCTGTTGGCATCTATCTGTTGTTTCATTGATAGTATAGATTTTACTTTATATTTATGTTTTAAATTATATTTCTCATTAGGAGAATAAATGTATATATTAATATAGTTAAGACTACTCATATAAATCTGAGAAATCTTTTTTTTTTTTTAAGACAGGGTCTCCTTCCATCTTCCAGGCTGGAATACAGTGGTACAATTATAGCTCACAGCAGCCTCAACTACTGGGCTAAGGTAATCCTTTTACCCTTCCCTCCTGCCTAGCTAGATGGGACTATAGGTATATACACCACACAAGGTTTATTTATTTATTTATTTATTTATTCATTTTAGGCTTTATTTTGTGTAGAGACAGATCTCACTGTGTTGCCCAGGTTAGTCTGGAATTTCTGGGTTCAAGCAATCCTTCCACCTGGGCCTGCCAAACTGCTGGGTTTACAAGCATAAGCCACTACACCTGGCCAAATCTGAGAAATGCTTTGCAGATAATAGGATTGGTGTCATTACAAAATTCCAGACTTCTGCAACCAATCAGAATCATGGACAGTATCATTCAGAAAAGTCTCATAGACAGTGATGTCATGTAATGTAAAAAAAATTATCTTTTTTGTCAGTTTATAAACCTTCCAATGAGACACAGATAAATAATAAAATGGAAAGATTTTAACAGTAGATTTAGGCATCGGCCATGGGCTGACTTGAAGATACAGAGAAAGGCTCCTAATTTCCATTATTGGTAGGATCCGTTAAGCATCAAACATATAACATCATCAACTAAGACTATGGAAATACCAGCAATAATGGCTATCATAAATGTGGATTTGTAATCATTGAAATGAGGATTGAAAAGACTCTGCAGTTTGTAGATCCGTGCCCAAACACAGACTAAACCATAGAGGTATTGCCAGTTTAAGTCACAAATGAGGATCAATAATAGACAATGAGCCAATCTGATAATAGAAGGGCTGTGTTAGAAACAAAAGAGCTAAATCTCCCTTCATTTTGTATCACCAAATTTTCATCAATTTCCTAAAAGCAATGAATTAAACGTAAAGTAAATATAAAACTGCTGAGATTGTATTGAGTGTTATGGGCAGGGTGTGTGTGTGTGTGTGTGTGTCTGTGTGTATGTGTCTGTACTCATGGATGTGAGTAATGTACTTATGGAAATAAGACATTGAAGTACATGTTCTGTTGTTTCCCCTTAATACCCTCTGGACTGTGATTCGCATGGCCTTGCCTTCTTCATCAATTTCTGAGTCTTCCCAGGATAATTAATGGATGGCTGGATCAGATTATGGGCTCATTACCTGCTGGCATTGAGGAAAAGGAAATATAACATGTGCTATAGTTTGGATGAAGGGGTGCTGAGCTGAAGGCCTGAGGAGCAGAGTTAGAACCTGTGTCAGATTCTTGCAGAAACAGCTCTATAGGAGGTTTGTGTCAGCAACTGCACAGCAGCTGGATTTGATTGAGGCTAAGATGCTTTCATTTCTCTTCATCAACCATTTAATTGCACTGACCTTTGACTCTCTGCAGACTCTAATTCAAGGTTTGAGTATTTACAAACTGGTAAAACCAAAACAGAAGAAGTAGGGACAGAAGGAGGGGCTCTTGGGAAGGAGATAAAGATGAAAATGGATTTGTGAACAATCACGAGTCAAAATTCTTTAGCTGAAAAAAATAAGTATAACCATCTATGACTAGAATAATAATAAAGGGGAAGATTAAATTATCCTTCCTACAACAGTGTTAGTTTATTGGCTCAAACCTAATAAGTTTTTGGGTCTTTAGTGTTCTGTAATAAAACACACATAACACAAACACATAAAAATCCTGGATGTGTCTAAGAACTGTTTTAATGAGACTATGACAAATTAATATTTTCAGTCTAAATTCTAGTACTCAGAGTGAGCATTTCAGTAACTCAATGCCTTAGAAAATGCCTCAGAAAATGCCTCTTGAACAAATTCCATGCCTACTTTGTTATGTCATGTGTCCCCAATACAGACAAGCGTTCTTTGAAAAATCCCTTGTCAAACTGTTGTCTTTTAAGCAATGTGCTGGAATATGTCTAGCTTTTTATTCTTCTCTATTTCTACAATAGGTGATTGCAGTGCTCTCCAAAGCCTAACAATGTGCTTGACATGCTTTCAAACAGCCTCTTGAAAAGGAAATCAGACTTTTTTATCATTGGCCAAGAGGATTTATAAAATCATCATTTGTGATTGCATTTAAAAGATTGCAAAACAGTAAGTAGAAGAATGATAGCACACTTAGTGAGATATATACAGCAAAATATAAATTGTGGCCAGTCATGGTGGCTCACGCCTGTCATCCTAGGATTTTGGGAGGCCGAGGGCATGAATCATGAGGTCAGAAGGTAGAGACCAGCCTGGCCAACATAGTGAAACTCCCCATCTCTACTAAAAATACAAAAAAAATTAGCTGGCCTTGGTGGTGGGCACCTGTAATCCCAGCTACTTTGGAAGCTGAGGTAGGAGTATAGCTTGAACCTGAGAGGCAGAGATTGCAGTTAGCCCAGATGGCGCCACTCCACTCCAGCGCAGGCAACAGTGTGAGACTCTGTTTCTTAAAGCACTAACCTGCTCTTGAACAAAGATCATAAAATGTCTTTTCGCACAGGCACCACTCCTAGAATTTCCAGTACACCAGCACCAGCCTAGAGACCACCCTACCTTGTGCTGCTAGCCACCAAGACTGCCGTTCCATATAGGAGAAAACAGATGGTCACATCATATCAGAGTCAAGAACGCACCAGCACTGTTAGAATCATGGGCTATTGTTCTTGAATCAGACCCTACCAAGTTAAAGCTAAGAAAAGCCTCGTCTATCTACTTTTTTCTTTTTTCTTTTCTTCCCTTTATCGACTCCCCATCTTGTTAATAATGTAATTAGATCTGGTTCACCTCAAGTGGTTACTTTGATGTCTGTTTAGTTATGCCTTGTGGAGATTTGCATAACCAAGGACAGCTTGCTGCTTTGGAAGGATGTCTCTGTCCCTCTTAGACTTCCTCAGATTAGGAAGACATAATGAGTTCCTCTAAGGATACTAGTAATCCAAGAAATAGTAGCTGTATTTCTAATCGGTAGGAATCAGACTTTTGTCCCTCAAAAACAGAATCTCTATGTTCTGCTACTCTAATGTCATATGAAACACTAAAGGTTTAAGATAGACTGCTTCCATAGGTCTTCGTCAGTCCTTAAAACTATATATCCACTTCACCAAAGGAATAACTGCTTCCAGCTGTCAATATAACCAATGTAATCCTATATAGCTTACTATTGTTATTGCAACATCTGAAAACTCTTCTTCTTCATTAAGTCATATTTATGGTATAGAAGCTAACATTTCAGGAAAGGATCCTAAAGAAATTTTTGAAATATGCTTTAATGCTCCTTCAGACTCTCTATCAATCACTCCTCCTAGACACAATGACAAAACCAAAGTCTCAATGGTAGAAGTAGAGGACCTAAGGCAAACCGCAGCCATTGAAACAGGATATAAGGATGCAAATGCCTGGTTAGAATGGATTAAATATTCCATTTGCTCATTAAATAAATGCAACTTTTGAACTTGTGTGCATGGTAGGCCAGAAGCCCAAGTTGTCCCATTTCCGTTTGGATGGTCCCCAAATCAAGCAGACATGGACTGTGTAGTAGCTCTTCCTCAGGATTCCAACATCTGGAATAACAAATTGTGCCAAGTTCTTTCGCTGCTATTTCCTGAGGTTCAACACTCTGCGGGTCAGCCCCTGAGGTCCATATAGCCTCCATCTCCCAAGGTGAAGTTTGCCTGGTGTCTTTCACGACAGGGAGAGAACTTAGTGTTCCTTGAAATCTTAACAAGATGCAGTGAAGTCAGACACTTCCGAGAGCTAGCACATCAGTCTGCCCTTACTTATCCCTGCAGACATGTATGGCGGTATTGCGGAGGACCTTTACTGGATGCTCTGCCAAATAATTGGATTAGCACTTGCACTCTAGTCCAATTGGCTATCCCTTTTAAACTGGAATTTCATAAACCAGAGAAACGAAAATAACTACATCGGCAAATAAGAGAAGCTCCTTATAGGTCTTTTGATTCTCATGTGTACTTAGATGCAGTTGGGGTCCTAAGTGGAGTTCCAAATGAATTTAAAGCCTGAGATCAAATAGCTCCAAGATTTAAGTCAATGTTCTTCCGGTAGGTAACAATTAATTTAAAAAAAATGTAGATTAGATAAACTACATTTATTACAACCAACAGTGGTTTGTTAACTATTCTAAAGATGCTGTCAAAGGAACAGATGAACAATTAGGATGCACTAGCCAAATGGCCTAAGAAAATAGAATAGCCATAGATATGATATTAGCAGAGAAAAATGGTGTTTGTGTTATAATTAAAACTCAGTGTTGTACCTTTATTCCAAACAACACTACTCCCGATGGGAGCATAACAAAAGCCCTCCAAAGACCTACTGCTTTATCAAATGAGCTAGCTAAAAATTCTGGCCTCAATAACTTTATTTCAAACCAGCTCAAAAGATGGTTTGGCCAACGGAAAGAAACTATAACCTCAATTCTTACTCCTTTAGAAACTGTGATAAATATACTTCTTGTTAGATGATAGGTCATACTATGCATTCAAAGACTCATGCAATGGCTAGTAGACACAAGTTTTACTACAATATTCCCAACTCCTCCTCCACCCTATACAGATAGATTACTTCTTTTGGACAAACAAACAGAACAATGGAGTCAAGACATGTTAAATAAGTTTGAAGAGGACTTATAAATAGAAAAAGAGAGGAATTGTAGGAAATAAGAATAAATAAAAGGTTCTTCTTCAAAGCTTTCCTCTTAGTTCTTTATGAATAAATAATAGTTTCCTCAAAAGTTAACTTACTTTAAATCTTTTGCTAACAATCTTAAAGTAGCTGTTAGTCATAATAAAGAAATAAGTGCATCCGTGTTCTTAGTTCTTACACTTTAACCCAGATATTTGCCCTGACATGCCTGGACAAGCCCAGGCAAGTCTTAGGGCAAAGCTTATTCCCTTTCCTTATTTGAAAATATTATTGCTTTTCTAAGCATTCCTCACGTTACTTCCTCTTTTCCTTTGTTCTCCTCTGCCTTTACTTCATTAGAAAATGTCTAAGTTTTTATCCAATCGGATCAATCATACAATGTGAGGTCCCATTCCGGCCAATGGAAACTGGACATATCAGTAGGGCAATTGCGTCAGGTTATGAAAGTTATAAATGTCCCTGTCTCCTTTGTTCATGTTTGCTCTTGTGGCAAGATTGCTGGCAAGTTGCACCCTTTCTGCAGGAAGTAAAAATATCCTTAATGAGCAAAAAAAAAAATATATATATATATATATATGCAGAATATATATATATATATATATATATATACACACACACACACATACATACACACACACATATAAATTATATATAATTTAATATAGAATTTATTTAGGGAGCTATGTACATAGAAGTCAAAGGGGAAAAAAAACACTTGAGAAAAAGAAATGTCAACATAATTTAACATTACTCTACAGACTCAAAGTTAACCTATACTACCCCTTTTCTATGTTTGGGTACACAAATAGCATTGTGTTATAGTTGCCTACAGTATTCAATACAGTAACATGCCATGCAGGTTTGTAGCACAGGGACAATGGCATTTATTGCAATAGCTAGATATAGATAAAGGTAAGGTTATGAATATGGCTATAGATGGTTATATATTTATAGATCTATTATATATAGATGATTGTATATAGCCATATAGAAATTATTTATTTATTTATAGATTTATAGGCATGACTATTAATATAGATATAGATGATTATATATTTATAGATATATTTAAAATCATTGTTTTGGTCAAGTTCACAAGGCAAATTAAATTAACTTCACTTTTTGAAATAATGGTAATGAATTTAAAGTAATTTGTTCTACTGAACAAATGTTATCCATTTATTCAATGTGTAAATTCCTCTCAATGATGTAATGAGGAGGAATGATGGTATGGGATAGAGAAATGTAATCAAGTCAGAAAAGAAGAATCTGAATCCCTGCTCCATACTAATTTCATAGGGCTATATCTTAGCATTTCTGACCAATGATGTAAACATTTATAAAGTGAGAGAACAAGAGTATATTCAAGAGTTGTTCTGTGTTCTCTGAGAAAGTGAGTCTGCTCAAAGCACTGCAATGACTTCTCACCTCTCTTAGAGAAAAAGACAAAACAAAACAACTAGTTTTGAGATTGTCCCACAGGTCCCGTGTGATCTATGCCCCTAGTACCTCCTTAACTCCACCACCTGTCCACCTCTCTCCCTCATCTCCACAGTGCGCAGCTCCTCTCATGCCCCAGAGCCATTCCAAGCATTGATCCAATACCTGAGACACCCTCTTGCCTGGTGTCTGAATGGGGAAATCCCTCACCAGTTGGAGATCTCTATTCTAATGCTACCTTTTCAGTAGGTCTTGCTTGGATATTCTACTAAAATTTAAGCCTCCTCTTCTGACACCAGTACCCACATCCACACTCACACAACCACACCTACACCCGCAAACATGCACTTCCTACATCATTTATTGCTCTATTGAATTTCCTCAGGATTTATTCCCATCTCACATGATTTATGATCCAATTTCCATATTTCCAACATACAAAATATAAATTGTGTATAATATTTTTTTTGAGACAGAGTTTCTCTCTGGAGTGTAATGGCATGATCTTGGCTCACTGCAATCTCCACCTCCCAGTTCAAGCTATTCTCCTGCCTCAGTGTTTCAAGTAGCTGGGATTACAGGCATGTACCACCAGGCCTGGCTAACTTTGTATTTTTAGTAGAGACAGGGTTTTACCATGTTGTTCAGGCTGGTCTCAAACTCCTCACCTCAGGTGATCCACCCAGCTTGGCCTCCCATAATGCTGGGATTATAGGCGTGAGCCAAAGTGCCCAGTCAATTATGTGTAATTTAATAGAGTATGTATTATGGGAGATATGTATGCAGAAAAAAAATCTTGAGAAAAAGAAATGGTAACATAATCTAACATTACTTTAGAGACTGAAATTTGTATACTTAAAATTGGAAATTTTAAGTGGTGCTTAATTAATTTTAATTCAGTAGTGCTAAGCACATTTGCAGTGTTGTGCAGTTATCACCATCATCTACCTCTAGAACTTCATCACCCCCAAACAGAAACTGTGAACAACCCCATCATTCCCTCCCTGTAACCTCCAATAACATCTATATCCTATCTCTACGAATTTGCCTATTTTAGATACCTCATCAATGTGGAATTATGCAGTATTCATTCTTTCATGTTTGCCTCATTTCACTTAGCATAATGTTTCTATGATTTGTTCCTGTTGTAGCATGTCTCAGATTTTCAGACCCTTTTCAGGCTGAATGATAGTCCATTGTATGCATATACTACATTTTGCTTTCCTTTTATCTGTTGATGGACAGTTGGATTGTTTCCATCTTTTGGTTATTGTGAATAAAGCTGCAATGAACATTGGTGGAAAAGTATCTCTTTGAGTATGAGGGGACATCTTTAATCTTTTTTTTTCCTGCTATGTCTATAGGCCTTGAAATAATGTCTGGAATGTAGTCAATAGGTAGCTGTATTTCCGTTCTCTTTCCTGTCCCCCTCCTTTTTTTTTTTTCTATTCTATTGTGTGTGTAGAAGGTTGACATCTCTGGATTTCATTGTATTCCTTTGCTTTCAATTGGTGATGGTAATTAAGGCCCTGGTAGAAGATCATAAAGCAGGAGGAGAGAGGTCTTGTCAATAGTTCCCAACCCTCTGGCTTTGCTGTTCATCCTCCAACTCTACAAGTTTTATAGTGGATCTACCTCCACAGCTCACACTATCATCTGTGCTTTCACAAACCTTGTCTTCCCTTTGTCCCTTCAGACATAGGGGTAGCGAAAGTTTTTCCCTGTTTGTGGCCCTTAAAAACTCAGGATTTCTCACATTTTGACTTGTTTTCTTAACACTGCTTACACCTGTTAATCACTTCACTGATTTATTTTTCAGTTAAAAAAAATCTCAAATTTACCATCTGTTTTCTGCTAGAACCCTCACAGATTTGCAGGTGCTCAAAGCATATTTTTGGTCGAATTAACAAATGACACCTTACAAATTTCCTCATCTGTTTGAAGGATTCCACACACTTTTTATATTAAATTTCATATGTCTTATTTGCAATGTTGATGATGTATAATAAATTGCACATTCCACGTTTTATAGACCAAAATTCAATGTGTTGGAAACAACTTGTAATAGCTGCTGGGATTGTGGTGGTGGTTGTTATTTGTTTCTTTGTTTTCATGTAGATTTTACCTCAAAATAAAACTTCACCACCATCTCTGTTTTGTTGAAATTCACCTGAGTCTATATGGGAACTGTGAAAACATGGTTATAACATATAATAATCTCTTTGTGTGAGTTAGGATTTTTTCACGGCTATGTATCTACAACAAAATACAATAAAAGATAACGAAGCTAATATAACGTTACAAAAATCATTCACAAGCTAATAGAACAATGCCAAAGCCATCGACAAACTGTAATATCAATTTTTTTTCTGTGCATCAAAATACTTTTCATGGCATTAATTTATTTGAAAATATCTGTTAATAAAATGGGTCTTTGTTTTTTACATTGTGATTCTGAGTTGTATTTTGTTGGAAAGCATGTAAGTTCTTTTTATATTTATAACTTTCATGAACAGTTCTTAAACAACCAGCCTGTTCCTATCTCTGGAAATTATTTCAGGTATCTGACCAGAGAGAATCTAGGGTTTGTTTTGATTTATCTACAATCTTGCTCCACTACTTTAATTTGCTAGGGCTTCCATAACAAAGTGCCACAGATTGGGTGGCTTAAACAGCAGACATTTATTTTCTCATCCTTCTAGTGGCTACAAGTCTAACATCAAGCTGTTAGCAGGGTTGGTTTCTCCTGAGGCCTTTCTCCTTAGCTTGCAGATGGTTGTCTTCTCACTGCATTCTCACAATGTCTTTTTTCTGTGTTCCTGCATTCACAGTGTCTTTTCCACTTCTTAAAGGACACCCGTCTTTCTTGCTGTGTTCACATGAGGACCTTTCTGATTCTGTGTTTGTGTGCCTATGTACCAGTCTGCTGCTTAAATAAGGACACTAGTCATATTAAATTGGGGATTAGGGTCCATGATCTCATTTTACATTAATTGCCTCTTTGTTTTTGTTGTTTCATTTTTTGTTTTGGTTTGTTTTGAGGCAGAGTCTTGCTCTGTCGCCCAGGCTGATGCAGTGGTGCGATCTCCGCTCACTGCAACCTCCACTTCCCAGTTCAAATGAGTCTCATGCCTCAGATTCCCAAGCAGGTGGGACTACAGGCATGTGCCACCATGCCAAGCTAGTGTTATTTTTTTATTTTTAGTAGAGACAAGGTTTCACCATGTTGGCCAAGCTTGTCTCAAACTCGTGAGCTCAGACAATCCACCAACCTCAGTTTCCCAAAGTGCTAAGATTATAGGAGTGAGCCACTGTCCCATAGGTTATAGGAGTGAGCCACTGTCCCTACTTTAACGGCCCCTTTAAAGGCCCTATCTCCAATCACGGTCTTATTTTGAGGGTTAGGACTCCATTGTGTAACTTTCAGGTGGACACAGTTTAGCCCATGACATCCATCATGTCAAAACAATCACTGAATTTTGCAATGTTTTTTTTTCTAAATCTTTCTCTCAAATCGCCACACTCATCCCTCCACACACATCCAGGTAAGTGTCATCCCTTGTCTTTCATCTCCACCTCCCTACTAACCACAACCTAGGCTACCTGGATTAGTTTAAACAACACTTCCCAGGGACATTTTCTCTGACTGAGACTACTGTTGGTTCCTTCTGTTATTGGGTCTCATCAATCCTTGCATTTCTGCCATTATAACGCTTAACATATATCACAGATTTTAAGGTGACAGTAGAGTGTGTTTTCTGGTTGCTAGACACAGAGTGACAAAGGTGAAAGACACTAATAAGATTGAAAAAGAAAAAAAAAACTTAGGGAATGTATTCTACATCTGTGCCTCAGTTTTCTAATCTGTAAAAGGTAGTAATAATTTCCTCACATGTATGTATTAATAAATAAGTTAAATAAAGCATATTAGTTGCTTAGAATGTCACTAAGTTGTGTTAGCTGTTATGAATCATTTAATCTTCCATTTGTCTGCATAGATTGTTAACTTTAAGAAGTCAGGAAGCTTTGCTGTGCTTAATATCATATCTCTACTCCCAAGGGTTACATATTAAGATGCATCCAATACATATATTTGGAATAAACAGTGTTACAGACATGGAAAAAAATCTAGTCTTTTATGTTTGAAATGAGGATAGTAATTGAGACTGAGCCTATAAACAACACGAGAAAGAGCTTAGGGGCACAGTTTAGAAGAAGACATCCTTTTACAAGAGTGGGTTCCTCCTGAGAAAATGCTCTGACAAGAGACACAGTCACCAAGTTGAAAAGAACATTTCATTATCTGCAACTTGCAGACAGCATGAAAGACAGAAATATCAGCTCCAGCAGGCACAGTGACAAGAACAGCAGAGACTGAAGGATAAAACAGATCTGAGCTGATAAGGGCTTTGCGGTTAAAACAACAGACTTATATGTCAACACTGTGCGCTCCAGAAGAATGTGGCTCCTGGAAGGGAATGAGGGCCAGTGCTGAGCCAGCAACAAGTGTCTAACTGACTTGCAAATACCTCTTCAGCTGGTAGCGTTCCTGCAGAACTTCTCAAGCCAGGTTCCCTTAAGTCTGTGTAGATGGTGTTTGAGGTATGAGCGCCCTTTTTCTTTTTCTTGGTGCTTTAATTTAGGAAACAGCACAGTTGTTTTTTGCTTATTTAATTGTTTTGGTTTGTTTCGTTTTTGCAACAACAAAGGATTGTTTTCTGGAAGACATGATTATCCCTCTCCTGCTTTGTTCTTTCTAACTTCAAAGAGATTTTTGAATAATGAAGACATTTGTTTAGAATTAAAAAAAAATACTTTTGGTTGTTTTCTAAGCATTCAGAAATTCGAAGAAAATTCACTTGAAACTAGACACTTGTCTTAGAATGTACAGCAACATTTTGGTATTGTTCTTTAATGTTATTGTATTAAGGATACTAATTTGGTATTGTCACTGAGAGAGAAGAAAGAGAGGCAGAGAGAGATCATGACAAGAAGCATATATATGATCTCTCAACTTGCAGATTTCTCTCTCTGAGCTTACCATCTACATACCTTTGAAAAATTATAAAGGAAACAATGTATTTTCCAGCTCTAAAGATGAAAACTGCCAGACTTACTCTTCCATGGATCCCACATTGAAATATGTGTCCACCAAAGTACATAATATACAAAAATTAGTGCTTGTATATTTTTTCTTATTAACTGTTGGTCATCTTTAGTTATGTAGTTGCAAATCAGAGCTTCCACTTAGCAAAATCTACTAAATAGTAGAAATATTTGTTTTTGGCCATCTGGCTTATAGTTTGGGGATTATTACATGTCAGTTACATTTTTGAAAATACCAAATAAGGGCTGGGCATGGTGGCTCATACTTGTAACCCCAGCACTTTGGGAGGCTGAGGTGGGTGGATCACCTGAGGTCAAGAGTTCAAGACCAGACTGGCCAACGTGGTGAAACCCCATCACTACTAAAAATACAAAAAATTAGCTGAGTGTGGTGGCCCATGCCAGTAACCCTGGCTACTTGGGAGGCTGAGGCATAAGAATTGTTTGAACCTGGGAGACAGAGGTTGCAGTGAGCCAAGATCACACCACTCTAGCCTGGGTGACAGAGTAAGACTCTGTCTCAAAAAAAAAGAAAATACCAAATATTTTTTCAAGGATTATGTCATTGACCCTTAGTGATTGGATTTGAAATGCAAAATATGAACAATTACTTTAGCTAATATTTACATCAACTTCACACCTAAGGTACTGGTAATGTAATGAAAATAAATTGAGAATATGGAATATTAAAAGTACATTTCTATTTTTCACTAATGGAATCTATTTATACATAGTAAACAAAAACATGTTTTAAGAAAATTATCTTTCTTATAATAAGAGCTTAAGTTGTGTGAGGATTTGTCTTCTAGCTTTTTTCTAGTACTTTGTTGGCTCATAGTCAAGAATAAAAGATTCCTATTCTTATTAATTAACAATTAAAAGTTGGGTTAGCCAAGTCATTAAAAAAATCTTTCTTGGCCATCAGTCTCAAATGCTCATATACTAGGATAATGGTTATTTTTCAAGTAAGGTAATTCCTATACAATTATAGTTTATGTAATAGTCAAATTTTTTCTTTTTAATTTTTTCTGTTCTATAAACAGGAAGGGAATCAGCAAAGTAGAGCTAATGTCTTACTTTGAGACATATAATTTTATTTTTTCTTCCTATTACTTGTGTTTTGACTCAAAGTTTCAGAAGAACTCCTAGCTAATGTATAGCCATTTCATATGAAGAAAGGCTCAGTAGGGAAACACATCCAATGATATGTTATTGTTGTTGTTGTTGTTGTAGATGAAACTACCTAGATGTTTACTAGTCTAGTTTTCTTTCCCCAAGAGTATAGGGAAACCATATTTGCTAGCCTTCTGTGCAGGTAGGGTGAGACCATGTTCCTACTATGGCCAAACGAATGAGAACAGAAGTGATACAAAATTTTTCTAACCCTGAAATTTAGAATCATTTTGAACATTCCATGTCTATCCAAATCCTGAGAGTAAAGGGGTCCAAGATGGAGAAGTTGCTAATCAGAAGAAGATGGATGCTTGGATCACCCTTTGGAGGAAGCTTTTCTTAGAGGGCAAGTGTATGCACGCCTCCTTTCAAGGTGAACAAGAGATACATATTAAATGTATTAAGCTATGATATTTGCAGATTTATTTTTCAGTAGCTGATGAGAATTCCTTTATCTAATGAAGCTCCTGCTTTATGCCAATCACTTTTCTAACAGCTTTGCTATCAAACATGGCAAAAAGCTATCTGATAATAATCAGGTGTACAGAAAAAACAATCTAATATGCCAGTCTGAATTTTACTCTGTCCCTTGCTGAAAAAATGCAGCCATTATAATAACCAAAACATATGTAATAGAGAAATATGTTTCTGTCATGAATAGTTGTTTTTTACTTTAGAATGTAAAGCATGAGGTGATTATTTGGGGTGTAGAGTCATTAACTAATACTGAATTGGGGTGGATTATTTGGGGTGAATAAATATTAACTAATACTGAGTTCTCTCTCTGATAAGCAAGAATTTCAAATATACATTAGCACCACAGAGATTACCATAGTTAAGGAAATAAATGTTCCATGAAATGTATCCTTGAAATTTTAAATGTGTGAACTTAACTTCCCTTACACATATTTGCTATAATTTTGACCTAAGTATATTTTCTATTGAGGCACGATTCTATTCACTGATGTGATAGTATACTGTCAAACATGGCTACATAAGTAGCCAAATGTATGAAAAATAAACACTACTGACAAGTACAATTCTAGGAAATTGATAAATTAAATATATTTTAATTATATTTTAAGTAGTTAATATTAAAAATAGTCATTCCTCATAATGATCATTAGTCATATGATTTTTCGCCCAACACATTACATTCACATGCATGCCTTTAGTTGTTAGCTAAAAGTTTTATTTTGAAACTCTACTTATGGGGGAATTTTACACTGAAATTTGGAGCAGGCACTGCAATGATTATTTATAGCATGCTCTGAAATTTTTCCCCAACACTGAGAACCTGATGTGGTTTGAATCCTTCTATTGATTTTTTAAATTAAGATTCTCATGAAAGGAAGGTTGCTTAGGCTTAAATCAGATACATTACAATCAGTGTTTCTTCTCTGTTCTTGGAGATCCAGTTCTTTAGTTTTAATAATAGAGTTGAACACAAATGCTTCTAATATGCAAGTGATATTTTAACTTCTTCATTTTAGTAAATTGTAGTATTTTTAAACATTTTATTTCATTCTGGGAAATAATGAGTCATGATTCACCATATTGAATCATTTAAGAGATAAACTTCTGGCATGTTTTGCAGTGGTGGGATGCCCACAGTATTCCCATTTATTGAAAAAGGAATTATATGCATCTTCCCCAGCTGAGACGCTTTAATTCTCAGCCAACATATTAGTCTTTAGTCTTTTTGTCTTGTTATTTGTCTATAAAAAACTGTGCTTTTAGTTTTCATCTTTAAAGCATTTCATATTCAATATATGCATTTTTTTGTCTCCCCACCCCACAACTAAAACAACAAACCACTTCACACTTCTGTCTCTGGCAGATTGATTGCATTCTCAAGCCAAGAGTCTGATTTCAGAATTTAGCTGTGATACATGAAGCATGACAATAAAGTAATAAAAATGGTTTGCTTATGTAACTCTTTATCAAAGTATTTCAGCAAAAGGTATTTCAAAAATGTTATTAACAATGACAGCCTCATGGGTTAGCTATAAAATAATCAGGTCAATGAGGACGTGTTTATGAATATTTGTTGGCAAGACAATAATAGAAATAAGAATATAAGTAAAAATGTCAGTAATCAAAATACCAATTGCACAGGGAAACGTTGAAGAAGAAAACAGAAGCTAACGCAAGTGCAGAGAGAAGTTGAGAACATGTGGAGACAGCAGATGCCGGGGAGGAGTGAGACGGTGCTGAAGAAAGAGCTTTATGAAAAGAATTTTGAGATAAAAGATAATTATAGAAAGAACGTTTTCTGAAAATTTTACTACGTGTTTTGTGATTCCTTCATTCTTTACCTCAACAGTCTTTGGTTAAGACATACATTATTATTGATTGTTGCCTGAGATTGCATTTTCTTATTTTTGTTTGCTGTTGTTATTGGATTTTGTTGTTGTTGTTAATTGTTTAGAAGCATTTGTGATGTATATGTCTATAAGTGGGAAGCTCCTCACTCAAGATTACCCATATATATGCAATTAACTTATTTGAATCAAGGAGAGTAGAAGTTATATTAGACGTTCTATCAAATAAACTGTACCTACAAATCTCCTGGAAATATTTTGAAATAAAGAATATCTTGCTGATATGCAGTGCCAGCTCAATAACATAATAGTCATGTGCTAGAGTTTATGTAAATCTATCATAAGTCTATATGATGTCCCTCAAAAAGTGAACATAGACTAAGACAAGTTCAGAATTCTGAACCCTGAAGCCCTATAATATTTACATTTTAGAAAATCAGAAAAGAATCAGCAAAAGTGAATCATAAGGAATTACTAGCGAAACAGAGAAAGGCCAAGTGAAAGTTGTAATCTGGAGCAAGGAGAGGTTTAGAAAGAAGAATTAAGTAACTATTATTTTTTTCAGGAAGATAAAAATTTAAAATTTACCATGGATTTGGCCTAAGAAGATTGAGTCGTAATTTTGCTAAGAATGGAAGAAAAAAATCATGTTAACAGGTGAAATATAATTTTTTCATGTGAGGGTATACTCTAAGTTCTTCAAAAGCAAATTCACATCCCAGATGGTAGGCTGTGTCAGCCTGGAGGAAATTCAGAAGGAAACCAGCAGTCATCACTGGAAAAGAGTACTGAGATCAAAGCAGCTCTGCAGCCCACTTCCTGCCCTCCCTCTTGCTATAGATAGAGAACCAGAATCGTCTTTCACTTTAAGATGTGCAAGAAATTAAGAAAATAAAAAATCCAGTAATAGTTCTTGAGGGTCATATTTGTAGCAGAGAAGAGATGGGACGATATCACCTATTGAGAAGGGGTAGGTTTCTAGGATAAGAAGGTTATAGAATCTATGGAATGAAAGAAAATGAGGAGTATTTTTGTTGGTTCCTGAAGGTATCACAAATTACTATGCAAATGCATGGTAAATTTTAAAGTAGCTTAAACAACAAAAATTCATTTCTTACAGTTCTGGAGTCTGCAATGTTTAAGATCAAGGTGCTAGCCAATTTGGTTCCTGGTAAGGATACACTTTCTTGGTTTTCAGATTGCTGCCTTCTTGATAAATTCGCACATGATGGGGAAAGAGCAAGCTCTAGTTTCTTTCTTTTCTTCTAGGGACACTAATACCATCATGAGGCTTCACTCTCTGGAACTCATCTTAACCTAATTAACTCCCATAGGCCCTACCTCCTATTACCATCATATTAGTGGTTAGTGTATCAACATAGGCATTTTGTGAGAACACAAATATTCAGTCTATAATGAGGAGTATTAGAATCAGAATCAAGAAATCCTCCATGGGTTATACCATGCACGTTACGACTTCATGTATAGTCCTATTAACCATCATTTGGGGCCTGTGTGGGTTCAAGGAAGGAAAAATGTGTTGTTGCTGAGTAAAGTGGTTGCATCCTATTAAAATCATGGCTAAACATAATTGTTCTTTTGTGGATTCCTTAGGGAAAGATTAGAAGTGGATGTCCCAGGCCTGGAAGACTGAGTAAAATTCTTCAAGTCTCCTCATCGTCTCCTAGTACTGACTCCAGTAAGTATTAGGTTGGCGGAAAAGTTATTGCGGATTTTGTCATGAAAAGTAATGGCAAAACCACAATGACTTTTGCATCAACCTAATGATATTGTGTCTTTCTTACAAGAGAAACTGATATGTCTGCTTCAAATATTAATACAGAGTTACTTTCTGTGAATGGACAGAGTATGTAAGGGTGCAGTGAGGATATCCAGTATTGTCAACCTGGCTACTCGATTCCTCCAGAAATTTCAGAATGTACACTTTGTTCTGGCTAGTCGGATGGGGAGAGTCTTCATTTCCCACCTTTTCTGCATAACAATTAAAGTGTTCATTTTCAATGGAATTATGAATAAAAAAGGATAGAAATACATTTTAAATGTTGCTATTAACAGCAGATTAACTGCTTTCAATCTTACCTTTCCAATTTACTATTTTTCTAATATTCTATGAAATTAATCATTGCCTAAAACTTAGCAGTGAAAGTAGCAAAAAAATAAAATATACAATCATCACCATGTGATGAATGAAAGTGAATAAAGTAATGTCCGAAGTTCAATGAAGTCTGCATATGGAAACAGGACTTAACTAGAGGGAATAGGCTGCAGATTGGAATAACTCTATTTGGCAGGTAAATGGTCAATTTTTCCAGAAAAATCCATGTGGATGGGTTTATAAAAGTAAGCAAAAGAAAACAACATATACTTTTACCACTATCAAATTGTACCTGAAAACAAAACCTTTTATCCATGCCTAGATTTTACTAGCACTGTGTTTCCACTTAGCGAAATAAATGTGTGTGCGTATGTGTGTGTGTGTGTGTATTTTTAAATGATTAGTTCCTTGGCATGGTACCATTGAAGAGTATTAGATTTCTATTTAATTTTGTCATTTAATCAAACATGTTTTACATTTAAATTTATAGTCATAAAGTTTAAGCATAAATATGTATATCTAGGGTTATCAGTTCATAATTCTTCCCAATAGGCTTGAAAATTAAAAGTATGTAAATATATTAATATGATGCACATAAAAGAAAGCAGAGTAATCTGATTTGACCTCATTCTATATCAATTTTTTGCATAGAATGATACACATACGGATTTTTCTGGAAAAATTCACCATTTACCAGCCAAATATAGGTAAACAAAGCGTGGCAGGAAAAATGAAATATGACTAATTTCCCTTCAATTATTTCCAAGAAGCAACTTCAATCAAAAGCTGAAGGTAGACAATGTGCTGCTTCTTAATGAAGTTTTATTAAAATTACTTGTTTACTTGTGCCAGTCAAATATGACCTTTGCAATAGTGTATTTGTTTAGAGCTAGTGGAGATAAATTGAGTACACTGATTCTAAATTGAAGATCTATTAAGTAATAAGTAGGATGTAGTTTTATAATCGCCTTTGGGTTATAAACAATATTTACCACAAGATCAAAACACATTGACTTAGAAGTAAATGCAAATTAAAAATGGAAGATATTTTAGAAATGCAATGAAAAGTGAACAGAATTATAACATATGATGCTATTAAATATTTTCAAATGTTACCAACTTTTCTTGATTAAAAGGCAATTATGCTCTGGAATATGTATCTAACAACCATTTTAAGGCACTTAATGAAAACACTGAAATATTTTTTGTTTAATAGGTAGCAATATTGAAAGCACAACTGCATCAACTTTTTTTTAAAAGAATAACTGAAGCAACACGTGTTTTTCCTGATGGTTTTGAATTTTAATTTGTTATTGTAAGTGAAAGAAAATAAACAAACCTCCTCTGCTGTCTAGCATAAGGCCACAGGAGGTGTGTGGGGGGAGGGTATGTTAATAGCATTGCTGCTAATTCCACTGTAATTCTGCTTCATTATCGTATGCAAATAATTCCCAGAAAGAATCAACTTCATAGGAAGAATTAGAAAAAATAAATGTCATTAGCAAAAGATGATATATCAGCAAGTTTAACAAGTGCATTAAATTAAAAATAGAGTCATAGAAAACTTTTACAAGTTGATTTTTTAAACGGTAACTTTTTAAAGAAAAAAAATGTTGCAGCACTGAGGAAGTTATATGATAGTATTCAGGTTTCTGTTTAACAGGTAACTTTTAAAAATAGGAAGTGCTCACATCAAAATTATAAGTATCTATTTATAACTATTACTTTTAAATAGCTTTCTAGTACTGGAAATTGTAAAGACAAGCAATAATTATTGGCAGATTATTTTTAAACACTCTAATCTCACTTTTTAAAGCAGGTGTTAGTAAATATTCTTATGTACTAAGTGTACCTGTCATATTGTTATAATATTACGATTTTAATTACTTTCAGCTACCTAAAGTAACTCAATGTTGACTTTAGAATGTAGTCCAAACAATTTCATATGTCATTCAAGGCTTCTTTGTATCTCTCCAGACTTACCATCTACAATTTGCAAGTAGTACAGTCATAATGATTAAGGCATAGTTCAAAAATACACAACTAACAATGGAAAGCTCTTTCATGTTTCTCTGTCTTTAAACATGTTCTTCCCCTTCCATAATGTCCCTTCTCCCTGTTCCTATTTGTCCAGTGGCCCAGCATGCCAAATGAGCCATCCTCCAACACCTAGAGCAAATGTCCATACAATCCCAGGAAGAACTCATTATTTTTTCCATTGTGTCCCTTGAACAGAATACACACAACAGGCTCATGAGTGCACTCTTGGGAAATTGTGTTGTATTCATAATTTTTCCATTTTACATACTAACAGGTAATTTGTATTTATTACCTGAACAAAACAATCCGTACATGAGCTGAAGAGGGATTTAAAACAGTCCCTAAGACTATTTTACACAATTATACTTTATATATTGGGATCACCATTTCTCAGTTCAAGGTTGGCAGATGATTAATTCATCCTCCTATGTCCTGAAGCATCAATACATGTGACTTTCCACCTCTATTTTTGTAGATTTCTGGAAAAATCCATGAAATAATTAAACAGTAGGTTGTATTGTTGGATCAATCAAATTATGAAGAAGAACTTACCTTTGCTAAAATTAATTCTCTTTTGCCTCTACTTCTTCCCTCAGAACAAAATTTGGTGTCAAAATTTGCTTTCTATTCCACTGACTCCTGCAATACTTAGATATCTTCTTTATATACCTCTAGATGTTTGTCAAACATCTGTGCATATGTGAAATTTTACTTATATGTTGACTTTCTACTCAAGAAGTGAATTTATGGTCCCATCATCAATGCATTCAAATTATTTTTAAGCTTTATTTGCAATATAAGTATCTGTATATGTATCCTAACCTGTCTTATTTGAGTCTGTGCTCTTTCAAGGCTCCAGAGAAATTAATGAAGGAGTAGAAAATCTGAGAGAAAGTTTTATAAAAGTTATAGGGAGCAGAAGGACATGTCTTTCCTTTTCTGGGGATAATTATTTAAATAAAAACTATCTATATTTCTAGTTAATTTACAGTAAGCCAAAGTGTGCACATTAATTCTTTCATTAAACATACATTTAACAATTATCATGGTGCCAGGCACTGAACTTGGTGCTAGAGATAAAGGCTGGCAGGAAGCTCATGTGACATAAGGAAATGGAGTTATTTATTGTAATTACACATGTGACAAATGTCTAGTGAGATTTATTACATTTATTTCATTAGTATAACATAACAACAGTATCTAATTATAGTGATATATTAAAATTATATTAAGCAATATATTTTATCTAGAAAGTACTTAAAATGTAAGTATAAATAAATCTATATATTATCACTACAGTCATAATTACAACAATGAAGCTTCATCAGCCTTCAACAATGTCATTGCATATAAAATGAATGGTATTCTAAATTATCATAATGAGGTCATTCAGTTCACTGTTTGATAGGTAGTAAAGACTTCCTACTTTGAATTGGTTTCTATTTCCTCTGTATTACAGAAATTCACAAGAGGGAGAAAAATGGAAAAAGAGCCATTAATGGTGCAGTATGCTAAATTCTAGGATGTAGATATGCATTAATTATGACAGAGTGATAGATTAAAAAAATAGTATTGCTTATAATGTGGAAGATGATGATCATGACAATTAAATCAGCATTTTCAAAAGCAAGAATAGTGAGAGCTAAAATATCTAAATCTCCTAATGTTTGCCAGGCTTCATTTTAAGGGACTTACATGAATCAAAGCACTTAATAGGAACACAGGAACACTTCAAGGTGTATTACGTTATTATTTCTGCTTTACAGATATATAAACTGGGGCAGAGTGGGATTCAAATATTTTAAGTGTTCTCAAAAGTTAAAACTGATGAAGCCACTGTATATTCAATTCAACACTATATTGGCTCCCTCAGTCAAAGCAAAATAGAGAAAGGGAGTCTGTATTACTAAACTATATTCTAGATTTAAGAAATTTCACTTGAAAAAATTAAATAACCAATGCAATACATCATTCTTTCTGAGCAGGGCCTATGTTTATTCTGATTATTTGAAATTAGAAATAATAGTCTGAATGGTATTAATGAGTCTTAAATTGTTCTTGGAAAATGATTAGATCAGCTCTAGCCAATTAGAAGCCAAAAGAACTGTCAAAGTATGAGAGCATATTTCATTCCATACTTTAGCAACACTGCTTTCTCTTGGATTTCAACATTTAATTTTCAAATGATTAGCATTTTATCAGCTATATTGTTTATTCTCCTAAATTACCATTCATTTAATAAATTTAGATTTTCATACATAATATGACAGATATTGTACATTATTGCTGGGTGTCACTGGCCATTAAACAACTAGACAGTTGATATACCACCACAAGTATAATAGGAACATTTGTCTATCCCATGAATTAAAATCTAAAAATACTTCCTCACCACCACCACCACCACCACCACATAATGTAGTCTAAAGAGTAAAGTCAATTGGAAATTTGTAATGTTTTATCTGTGCAAAGCACGCAGTGTATGCAAGAAAGCAGAATCATTTATTTGCTGAATTTTGTGTGATTCTCCCGGGTGTTTCTATAATACTTCCAAAAGGCAGTCATTTGCAAAAAAAAAAAAAAAAAAAAAAAAAAAAAAAAAAAAAACATGATAAAAATTTTAAATTATTTTTAAAACCTTATAAATAAATTACAACTCACATTGGCTACA
>CAUYQU010026064.1:0-41788 GCA_963574635.1 Cheracebus regulus
GCACCGGGAAGCGCCGCGCTAGGGCGCCGGCAAAACAGCCGCGCCGGCCAAACGAGTCGCGCTGGCGACCCGTGTGGCTCCTCTGCCAGGAATCTCCCGGTCTGTGGGCAACAAAAATTCGTCGGAAAGTGCGGCGTCCACTCTTTCTCTGCGCGCTACATTCCTGGGCTGTTGCTAATCGGCCATCTTGGATCTCTCTCCCTTGTGTCCATTTTTTAGAGACAGGCTCTCACTGTGTTGCCCAGATTGGAGTGCAGTGGCATGATCATTTACTGCAGCCTCAACTTCCTGGGCTCCAGTAATCCTGCCTCAACCACCCAAGTAGCTGAGACCACAGTTATGTACCACCACGCCTGGCCTTGTGTCCCTTTTTTTTTCTTTTTTGCAGAGATGAGGTCTCTCACTATGTTGCTCAGGTTGGTCTCAAATTCCTGGCCTCAAATGATGCTCCCACCTTGGCCTCTCAAAGTGCTGGGGTTACAGGTATAAGCCATTAAAGCCAACCCTTGTTTCCCCTTATTTCCCTTTCTCTTTCTTTTGAGACAGTCTTGCCCTGTCACCAGGCTGGAGTGCAGTGGCGCAATCGTGGCTCACTGCAACTTCCGCCTCCCAAGTTCAAGCGATTCTCCTGCCTCAGCCTCCCAAGTAGCTGGGATTACAGGTGCCTGCGACCATGCTCAGCTAATTTTTTGTAGTTTTAGTAGAGTGCGGTTTCACCATGTTGGTCAGGATGGTCTCGATCTCTTGGCCTCGTGATCTGCCCTCCTTGGCCTCCCAAAATGCTGGGATTACAGGCATGAGCCACCGCACCTGGCCCTTTGTGTCCCTCTTTAAGAGCAAAGAGCACTTCCTCCAGAAACCTGAGAGCTATCCCTTCATATCCTATCCCATCAGGGCACATGCCCATTCCTAAAGCAAGGACCAACAAGAATGGGACCACCTGTGCTTGACTCAGAGCATACAAGACTATGGCTTTCAGCTGGGTGCACTGGCTCATGCCTGTAATCCCAGTACTTTGGTAGGCCGAGGCAGGTGGATCACCTCAGGTCAGGAGTTTGAGACCAGCCCAACCATTATGATGAAACCCCATCTCTACTAAAAATACAAAAATTAGCCAGGCATGGTGGTGTGCATCTGTAGTCCCAGGTACTCTGGAGGCTAAGACAGGAGAATTGCTTGAACATGGGAGGCAAAGGTTGCAGTGACCTGATCGTGCCACTGCACTCCAGCCTGGGTGACAGAGCAAGACTCTGTCTCAGAAAAAAGAAAAAATGACAGTGGCTTTGCCTTCAAACAGAAGGAAACATTTCTTGGGGTAATCAAACGTGGACTAAAACACCTCCTTGCTAGATTTCAGGAAAAGAAGCCTTTGGTAAGATCCTGAGATAATGAACATTTAAGTGACAAATAAGCTCAGCACACCTGTGTTAAGCATCTCCCGGGAGCTAGACCTGGGGATGCAAAGGTGAATATGATGTAGTCCTGTCTGGCGATACTTAGTCCAGTAGAGGAATAAGCACTGTTTGATCTGGTTTTAACTTGGCTCCTCAAATAGCCTTCCTGCAGAAGGAGAATGAGCTTTTTTCCCATCACTTGCTCTTCTCTCCCTTCCTTACCATCCATTCAACAAAAAATTCTTAAATGCCTACTCTGTGCCAAGCACGATGCTCTAGGCTCCCATCAGAAAATTTACATTCCAGTCAGTTATCTTTCTTATTGTGAGTAATAATCGTCTTCTGATTTTAAGATTTATTGTGATTTTCGTTAGTATCTGCAAGACACTAACCACCTCTGGTCCTGTGAACCCAGGGCCACACTCAGGGTCATCAATGGATACTGTGTCATGTGCTGCCTAAGCTGGCCATCTGGCTTCCCTAAATAACACCATAATAGGGGCCAACAGAAGTGGGGTTTTGTTTGTTTTTGAGACAGGGTCTTACTCTGTTACCAGGCTGGAGTGCAGTGGTGTGATCTCGGCTCACTGCAGCCTCCAGCTCCCAGGCTCAAGCAATCCTCCTGCCTCAGCTTCCAGAGTAGCTGGGATTACAGGTGCCTGCTACCATGTCTGGCTAATTTTTGTGTTTTTGATACAGAAGGGGTCTGACCATGTTGGCCAGTCTGGTCTCTAACTCCTGACCTCAAGTGATTCACCTACCTTGGCTTCCCAAAGTGCTGGGGTTATAGGCATGAGCCACTGCACCTGGCCCCAACAGAAGTTTTTGTTTGTTTGTTTGAGACAGAGTCTTGCTCTGTCACCCAGGCTGGAGTGCAGTGTGTGATCTTGGCTCACTGCAACCTCCACCTCCTGGGTTCAAGCAATTCTCCTGCCTCAGCCTCCTGAGTAGCTGGGACTACAGGCGTGCGCCACCATGCCCAGCTAATTTTTGTATTTTTAGTAGAGATGGGATTTCACTATGTTGGCCAGGATGGTCTCCATCTCTTGACCTTGTGATCTGCCTGCCTTGGCCTCCCAAAGTGCTGGGATTACAGCGTGAGCCAGCCACCACGGCTGGCAATTTTTTTTCTTTTTTTGAGACAGAATCTTGCTCTGTTGCCCAGGCTGTAGTGCAGTGGCACAGTTTCGGCTCACTGGAACCTCCGCCTCCTGGGTTCAAGCAGTTCTCTGCCTCAGCCTCCCAAGTAGCTGGGATTACAGGTGCCTGCCACCATGCCCCACTGATTTTTGTATTTTTTTTTTTCTTTTTTTTTTTTTAAGGCTGGTCAAGTGAAGCAGTGGGAGTGGAGAAGGAACAAAGAAATCTGTAACTGGTTGTGATCAATTAGTTGTAAACACCACTGCACTCGGACCAACCGATTTTTGTATTTTTAGTAGAGATGGGATTTCACCATGTTGGCCAAGCTAGTCTCCAACTCCTGACCTCAAATGATCCACCCACCTCGGCCTCCCAAAGTGCTGGGATTACAGGTGTGAGCCACCTTGTCCAGCCCCCAAAAGAAATTTTAAGTGGTGGAATGACATGATCAGTATTCACCTATCTTGGAGAAGGGAAACTTGAAACAAACCACATTTCAAAAAAGAAAAAAAAAAAAAAAGCCAAATAAGCCCACAGTAGAACTTGGGTCTCTCAATGTTGCCCAGGCCAGTCTTGAACTCCTGGGCTCAAGTGATCCTCTTGCCTCAGCCTCCCAAAGTGCTAGAATTACAGCCATGAGCCACCATGCTGGGTTTTTTGTTTGTTTCGGTTTTTTTGAATGAGGTCTCATTCTGTTGCCCAGGTGTGCAGTGGCATGATTATAAAAGCTCACTGCAACCTCCACCTCCTGGGCTCAAGCAGTCCTGCTGCCTTATTAGCCTCCCAAGTAGCTGAGACTACAGGTGCAGACCATCATGCCCAGCTAATTATTTTTATTCTTATTTGTGTGTGTGTATGTGGAGACACTGAAGCTGTATTGCTCAGGCTAGTTTCCAACTCCTGGGCTCAAGTGATCTTCCTGCCTTGGCCTCCCAAGGTGCTGGGATTTATAGATATAAGCCACTGCACCCATCTATTTTGATTTAATTTTTTTTTTTTTTGAGTAGGTGTCTTGCTTGCGTCACCCAGGCTGGAGTGCAGTGGCGTGATCTCGGCTCACTGCAACCTCCACCTCTTGGGTTCAAGCAGTTCTTCTGTCTTAGCCTCTCGAGTAGCTGGGATTATAGGCATGTGTCCCCATGCCCTGCTAAATTTTGTATTTTTATTAGAGACAGGGTTTCACCACGTCAGCCAGGCTGGGCATCCCAAAGTGCTGGGATTACAGGTGTGAGCCACTGCACTGGGCCTTGATTTCTTTTTCTTTTCTTTTTTTTTTTTTGAGATGGAGTCTCGCTCTGTTGCCAGGCTGGAGTGCAGTGGCATGATCTCGGCTCGCTGCAACCTCCACCTCCCGGGTTCAAGCAATTATTCTGCCTCAGCCTCCCCAGTAGCTGGGGCTACAGGCGAGCACCGCCACACCCAGCTAATTTTTAAAAAAAGAAAAGAAAAAACAACTGTGGTTTTGCCTTCAAGCAGAAAAAAACATTTTTTTGGGTAATCAGACACATGTAGACTAAAACTTCTCCTTGCTAGATTTCAGAAAAAGAAGCCCTTTCACTATGTTGGTCAGGGGTTTCATTGGCCAGGATGGTCTTAATTTCCTGACCTTGTGATCCACCGGTCTCAGCCTCCCAAAGTGCTGGGATTACAAGCATGAGCCATGGTGCCCAGCCTTTGATTTAATTTCTAAATGACCTAGACGTGCTGTTGGTCTCTAAGGTTTGTATCTTACCTTAGCGTGTGCTGTGCTTCCTTCAGTATTGTCAGGAGTGGGACGAACAGTTTCTTTTCCTATCTATAAATGGCTTGCCTCACTCTCTTGTTTTTAGTCTATGGTCAAGTCCTGGCTGGGTGCAGTGGCTCACACCTGTAATCCCAGCACTTTGAAAGGTGGAGGTGGGGCTGGGCGCAGTAGCTCATGCCTGTAATCCCAGCACTTTGGGAGGATGAGGCGGGAGGATCACAGGACAGGAGTTCAAGACTAGCCTGGCCAACATGGTGAAACCTCGTCTCTACTAAAAATACAAAAATTAGCCTGGCATGGTTGGTGGGCACCTATAGTCCCAGCTACTTGGGAGGCTGAGGCAGGAGAATTGCTTGAACCCAGGAGGTAGAGGTTGTAGTGTGAATTGCACCACTGCACTCCAATCTGGGTGACAGAGTGAGACTCCATCTCAAAAAAAAACAAAAACCAACAAAAAAACAATAAGGTGGAGGTGGGAGGATGGTTTGAGCCTAAGAGTTCAAGACCAGCTTGCACAACATAGCAAGACCTTGTCTTCAAAAAAAACCAAAAAAATTAGTAGGGCATAGTGGCATGTGCTTTGTGGTCCCAGCTACTCGGGAGGCTGAGGTGGGAGGATTGCTTATGCCTGGGAGATCAAGGATGCAGTGAGCTTTGATTACACCACTGCAATCCAGCATGGAAAACTAAGCAAGTGTCAAGTCTCACCAAAAAACAAACAAACAAGTCAAGTCCTATCTAGATTTTGGGACATTCTTTTGGGAATATTTAAAGCACTTAAATGCAAAGATAAATGTCAAGTCAGCTTTTACTTTCTCTGATTTGAGCCCTGGGTCTGGTACCTAGACTTCTGCTTTATGACCATAGTCAAGGAACCAGACCAGAGCTCTGACCTCTAACTTGCCTTTCTTGGCTTTACTGGCCAGCCCAGGGACAGGAGTCTTGATCTTTTTAAATTTAATTTTTGGCTGGGCACAGTAGTTCACGCCTGTAATCCCAGTACTTTGGGAGGCTGAGGTCAGGAGTTCAAGATCAGCTTGGCCAACATGGTGAAAACCCATCTCTATTAATAATACAAAAATTAGCCGGGCGTGGTGGCACATCCCTGTAATCCCATCTACTCGGGAGGTTGAGGCAGGAGAATCGCTTGAAGCTACTAGGGAGGCGGAAATTGCACTGAGCAGCTGTTGTGCCATTGCACTCCAGCAGGGATGACAAGATCGAAACTCCATCTCTAAAAAAAAAAAAATTAACTTTCTAAGAGGGGTTGTGGGGCAGGTCTTGCTGTGTTACCACGCTGGCCTCAGACTCCTGGCCTCTTGTGGTCTTCTCACTTTAGCCTCCCGAGTTGCTGGGATTATAGGTGCAAGACTCAGTGCCTGGTTCAGGAGGCCTGCTCTTGAATTTCAGCTGTATGGTGGGGTCCTCTACTACCTACTGCCAAGCAGGTGTGAAGCTGACTGGTGACTCCAGGCCTAGAAACTCTACTACTCTATTTCCTTTCTTTCTTTCTTGAGATGGAGTCTTACTCTGTCACCCAGGCTAGAATACAGTGGCACGATCTTGACTCACTGCAACCTCCGCTTCTCAGGTTCAAGGGATTCTTCCTGCCTCAGTCTCCTGAGTAGCTGGGAGTACAGACATGCGCCACCACCCCTGGCTAATTTTTGCATTTTTAGTAGAGATATTCACCATTTCACTTCCACCATATTGGTCAGGCTGGTCTTGAACTCCTGACCGCATGATCCACCCGCCTCAGCCTCCCAAAGTGCTGTGATTACAGATTTGAGTCACCGCACCCGACCTGGAGATTGGGTCTTAACAGAGGTAATCACTGAAAGTAAGGTCTTTGGGGTGGGCCTTATTTCAGTTTAACTGGTGTCCTTAAAATGATGTGAAGATACAGGGAGAAGACTGCCCTTTACAAGCTAGGGAGAGACCCAGAACAGATCTTTCCCTCACCACTCTCAGAAGGAACCAACACTTTGATTTCTCTAGAACTGTGAGAAAATAAATTTCTAGACTGGGTGCAGTGGTTCACGCCTATAATCCCAGCACTTTGGGAGGCCCAGACGGGCTGATCACTTGAGCTCAGGAATTTCAGAGCAGCCTGGCCAACCCCATCTCTACAAAAAATAGAAAAACCAGCTGGGATGGAGAAACTCCATCTCTACTAAAACTACAAAAAATTAGCCAGGCATGGTGGTGCATGCCTGTAATCCCAGCTACTTGGGAGGCTGAGGCAAGGAGAATGGCTTGAACCTGGGAGGCTGAGGTTGCGGTGAGCTGAGATCATGCCACTGCACTCCAGCCTGGGTGACTGAGTGAGACTCTGTCTCAAAAAAAAAAAAAAAAAAAGAAAAATCAGCTGGGTGTGTTGGCACACGCTTATAACCTCAGTTACTTAGGAGGCTGAGGTGGATAGATATACCCAGGTGCAGTGGCTCATGCCTGTAATCCCAGTAATTTGTGAGACTGAGACAGGCATATCACCTGAAGTTAGGAGTTCGAGACCAGCCTGGCCAACATGGTGAAACCCCATCTCTACTACAAATACAAAAAGCTTGGCGTGGTGGTGCCTGCCTCTAGTTCCAGTAGCTCGGGAGGCTGAGGCACAAGAATCGCTTGAACCCGGGAGGCAGAGGTGGCAGTGAGCTGAGATTGAGCCACTGCACTCCAGCCTGGGTGACAGATCAGGACTCTGTCTCAAAAACAAAACAAAACAAACAACAAAAAGTATACAGTACATAGGTTATATGCAAGTACTTCACCATAGTCACATTTAATATTTTCTTTTCTTCTTTTTTTTTTGAGACAGAGTTTCGCTGTTGTCACCCAGGCTGGAGTACAGTGGTACAATTCTGGCTCACTGCAACCTCCGCCTCCTGGGTTCAAGATATTCTCCCGCCTCAGCCTCCCGACTAGCTAGAACTATAGGTGCCCACTACCGTGGCCAGCGAATTTTTGTATTTCATTTTTTATTTTTTTTTTGAGATGGAGTCTTGCTCTGTTGCCCAGGCTGGAATGCAGTGGCACAACCTCGGGTCACTGCAACCTCCTCCTTCCAGGTTCAAGCAGTTCTCCTGCCTCAGCCTCTCGAGTAGCTGGGATTACAGGTGCCTGCCACAACGCCCGGCTAATTTTTGTATTTTTCGTAGAGACAGAGTTTCACCATGTTGGCCAGACTGGTCTCGAACACCTGACCTCAGGTGAGCCACTTGTCTTGGCCTCCCAAAATGCTGGGAACCACCGCACCAGCCCATATTTTTCTTTTCTTTTTTTTTAAGATGGGGTTTCATCATGATGGCCAGGCTGATCTTGAACTCCTGACCTCAGGTGATCCACCCACTTCGGCCTCCCAAAGTGCTAGGATTACGGGTGTGAGCCACTGTGCCCAGCCTTATTTTCATTTTATCTATTTTTTTGAGATGGAGTTTCACCCTTTCGCCCAGGCTGGAGTGAAGTGGGGTGATCTCGGCTCACTGCAATCTCTGCCACTGGGTTCAAGCCATTCTCCTGCCTCAGTCCCTGGAGTAGCTGGGATTACGGCATCCACCACCATGCCTGGCTAATTTTTGTATTTTTACTAGAGACAGGGTTTTGCCATGTTTGCTAAGTTAGTCTCAAACTTCTGACCGTAGGTGATCCATGATCCCCCAACCTCGGCGTCCCAAAGCACTAGCATTACAGGCATGAGTCACTGCACCCAGGTTCACTTTTGTATTTTTTTGTGTGTGTAATTTTTGTATATTTTAATAGAGACAGGGTTTCACCATGTTGGCCAGGCTGGTCTTGAACTCCTGAACTCAGATGATCTGCCCGCCTCAGCCTCCCAAAGTGCTGGGATTACAGGAGGCCACTGTGCCTGGCCTGTTTTCTTTTCTTTTCTTTTTTTTTTTTGAGATGGAGTTTCGCTCCTGTTGCCCAGGCTGGGGTGCAATGGCGTGATCCTGGCTCAGTACAACCTCTACTTCCTGGGTTCAAGAGATTCTCCAACCTGAGCCTCCCAAGTAGCTGGGATTACAGGCATGCACAACCATGCCCGGCTAAGTTTTGTATTATTTTTGGCACAAAAATTTCACCATGTTGGTCAGACTGGTCTTGAACTCCTGACCTCAGTGATCCACCCACCTCAGCCTCCCAACGTACTGGGATTACAGGTGTGAGCCACCATGCCCAGACCCTGGCTGCTTTTATGCAACAAAGCTGAGCAGTTGCAACAGACATGGTTTGGCCTGTAAGCCTAAAACGCTAACTCTCTGGCCCTTTATAGAAATTTGCTGAGCCCTGGTCTAGACAGTGCTGCAGAGCAGGTGGGGAGCTAGGAGACAGACTGGAAAACTGATGAGAGGGTTTCAGGATGGAAGGTGGTTCATAAAATTTGAAGGAATATGGTCATTTGTTGAGTTGAAGGCGGAGGAAAAGTGCTTTCTGAAACAGACTTCTAACTAAAGACCTCATCCCATCCCCACATAATGAACACTTTTTTTTTTTTGAGATGGAGTTTCGCTCGTTACCCAGGCTGGAGTGCAATGGCGTGATCTTGGCTCACCACAACCTCCGCCTCCTGGGTTCAATCAATTCTCCTGCCTCAGTCTCTTGAGTAGCTGGGACTACAGGCTGCGCCACCATGCCCAGCTTGTATTTTTAGTAGAGACAGGGTTTCACCACGTTGACCAGGATGGTCTCGATCTCTTGACCTTGTGATCCACTCGCCTAGGCCTCCAAAAGTGCTAGGATTATAGGCGTGAGCCACCGTGCCCAGCCGATGAGCACTTTTAATGGCTAGCTCAATTTTTTTTTGAGATGGAATTTTGCTCTGTTGCCCAGGCTGGAGTGCAGTGGTGCAATCTCGGGTCACTGCAACCTCCACCTCCGGGGTTCAAGTTATTCTCGTGCCTCGGTCTCCTGAGTAGCTGGGACTACAGGTGCACGCCACTATTCCTGGCTAATTTTTATATTTTTAATAGAGAAGGGGTTTCACCATGTTGGCCAGGCTGGTCTTGAACTTAGCTCATCATTTTGTTTATTATTTTTTAGAGACAGGGTCACACTCTGTTGCCCAGGCTGGAGTGCAGTGGCATGATCATAGCTCACTGCAGCCTCGAATTCCTGAGCGTAAGCAATTCTCCCACCTCCAAAGTAGCTAGGACTAAAGGCCCAGGTATTTTTAAAAATTTTCTGTAGAGATGGGGTCTCACTACGTTGTTCAGATGATTGGTCTGAAACTCCTGGCCTCAAGATATTCTCCCGCCTCAGCTTCCCAAAGCACTGAGATTATTGGCGTGAGCCACCATGCCCTGACCCTAGCTCATCATTTTGTACACAAGACATCACATTCATCAGAGCTAAAGATGCTCCACAACATTTTAACTTTAAAAATTCTGTAGAAAAGGCCTATGTGGGCAAAGTATAAGATTATTAAATTGGTATAGTGCACACTTAAAATTACATATTCACAAAAAGAGGCTGAAGAAATTTAATTGCACTGACATTTTTATTTCTTGCAACCTGAGTTAAATCCAGGTTTCCTTTCCTACAGAATGCAGAAAAGACATCCACAAGGCAACTCCACTAAGTTACAAATTATTAGATGTTAGAAAACTTCCTTGAAGGAGAGTGCACTATTTTTTAAGTTAGTAGCACACTTAACATATAATTAACCTTAAGTTAGAAATACCACTTTTTTTTTTTTGAAGGCACAGTTTGTTTCCAGCTCAACTGTGGAAATCAAAATCTGTCTTACAGACCCCATCTGGCAAGAAGGATGAGTTAACTGGTTTTGTCTGCAGTACCAAATTCCATCCAGTCACCCCAGCCCTGGCACCTTTGCTTGTCTCCATGGGATGTGTCTAGTCTAGAGGGTAGCATTTTTTTGTTGATCCCAATCATCATGTGAAAAGATTCTGGAGCTCTTATGTCTTCCTTCATTCTCTGTGAAAATGCAAGCAACTCATTTATAACGTAGCATCAGCAAACAGGCCTTCCTGGGCATGGCAGTGGGGAATATGTGGCAGAAAGGACCAAGTGGCAGTCCTGTAGCTTAGGGACAGTCCCTCAGCACAGGCCATAGAACAAAAGGGTCTGAATAAGAACAGGACAAAATGAGGCTCCCTAATATGTCAGAGGAAGACAAATTTCCAGAAAAGTGAAGGCAACTCTCCTTCCATATACTTGGGGTGAAAAAAAAAAAAAAGAGAAGGGTGGATGACTGGCTTCATCAGTCCAGCAAAAGACAGGGAAGGTGCATAAAATAAGATGCTGCTATGCTTCAAGTCAGTTGAATCACTAATCTCATTATGCAAGTGGAAGGCTGCCGAGAATGTCTGGCAGTGGCCTTTACGTGTAACTATTTTAAATAATTAGCTTAGGTCTGAGGTATAATGACTAATCTCCACGAGTCTATGCCTGATGGTGATAAAGAGAAACAGTTATGACATACATGGAAGGTGTTGGAGGAAAGAACCGGAAACAATTACAGTAAGTGGAACTATGCACAAAAGCCTTTTGCTCTGCATCCTGGATTCATGCTTTTGAGCAGCATTTTTGCTGAAAGCCTCATGAAATAGTTTTGTTTGGGTTAAATGTTATGTTTAAAATTTCCCTCTTACCAGTTATTGAGAGAATAATAATGCCGAGCTAATTTATAAACAGATGTCTAGTTTGATAAGCTTTAACCAAGCCTTCACACCCTGGAATGGTTGTTAATGACATGGATCAGAATCCCTGAGGTGGCTGGAATGTGACCAGTTTGTAGCACAGAAAGCTCTGCTTGCCTATAGAGGCTGTGGATATTTTTAGGAAGGTCATGCATTATGGGATGAAAACTTTATTTATTTATTTACTTACTTATTTGAGACGGAGTCTCACTCCATCACCCAGGCTGGAGTGCAGTGGCACGATCTCGACTCAGATTCAAGCAATTCTCTGCCTCAGCCTCCCAAGTAGCTGGGATTATAGGCATCCACCACTACGCCTGACTATTTTTTGTATTTTTAGTAGAGACAGGATTTCACCATCTTGGCCAGGCTGGTCCTGAACTCCTGATCCACCCACTTTGGCCTCCCAAAGTGCTGGGATTATAGGTGTGAGTCACCACACCTGGCCTGGGATGAAAACTTTTATAAACAAATTGCTACATAAAAAAGAATGTGCTGTTGCAGCACTTACAGATGTCTCCTTTGCTTTGAAGCACCACTGTTTATAGGCTGCAGACTGTAGAGGAAAGTATTGGGAAATGGCACAAGTCACATGGGCCAGTACCATGTTTTAAGGTCAAAGGCACTGTTATTTTTAGCAGTGACCTATCTCATTATTAAAATCAATCGCTTCACCATCTTCAAAATATTCTGGTTTTTAAAAAGACAAGGTCCTGTGGCTCCAACTATTTTGTTGGATGTACTAACACAAAGAAATCAGTTTTAATTGATGTTTCTAAATTATAAATAAAATGAAAGGAGAAAACGAACTGGGCCAGTTAAAATGGTATCTAGCCTTTTTTCCCCTTGGCCAAATCCTTCTATACAAAGTGAGCATCATTTGTAGAGTTCCAGTCCTAAAACTGGGTGGCGGAGAAATAAGTGATGATTCAAGTTACCTCGCAAGAAGTGCAGAAGAGTGAGTGGGAGTGTTGGACAGGTCAGGAGACCCAAGGCGCTAAATAAACATTTTGCCCTACTGAGGCCTGCCTAATGGTGATTCTCAGAGGGGTGGAGGAAGACCACTGCACAGCCACATCTGTGTGATACTCCATTGGGTGCCCCTGCCGGTCAGCCTGACAGCCTTGAGCCAGTGGAAGACCTGTTCCCAATCACAGAAGGAGAGTTCCAGATGACAGCATGTGGGGAAGAGGGGCTCAGCCAATTCCCTGCACATTTCCAGGAGTCACAGTGAGTAGCACTGGTCTCTACTGACATGCATCCCAAGGATGGGGGGCTGGAGGGAAGTGGGGACATCTGCCAACACAAGAGCAAAGAACACAACACACTCCATTTCCCATTCTAATACTGATCCTTTCCAGGAGATGAAAGAATAAGATGTGTTCGGAGTGTGTGTGTATGTGTGTGACTGTGTATATGTACATGTGTGTGAATGATGACTCCTAAACAAAGGTGTGGGAAGGACCTTCCTCTACCAAATGACTGGCTCACATGCCCCCTCAACACTGACTCAAGGTAAGGCTTAGGAATAAGAAATAGAGACTCATGGCTGCAAGACTGAAATTCCGTCTGCATCTTTCCATATGCTCATTAGAGAAATGCAACTCTTCTTATTCCCGTCTGGTAATCAAATGCCCAAGATATGCAGGGCCAGGCTACTGTGCTCAGACTAAAATTCTAAGCATTTTGCTGAAAGAACTTGTTGAGGTGTTAACCCTAGAAAAATGTGGGACAAACACTTCCTTATAACCGCAAAATGTCTTAAGATCTACTCTAACATTTGCAAACACACATTAATATACATACTAAAATAGTAAATGAAATTTCTTGGAAGTTCAAAAAAAGACCTTTCAAATCTTTTCATCACAATAGAGTGGAAATCCATCTGTCTTCAGAGTTGTCGAACTTTTCTTTCTGTACTTTTTATGTTGACATCTAACTTGTCCACTTTGGTTGTCAGCCGGTCAAGAATGTCATCTTGCTCCTCAATTTCCGTCTGGATCCCCAGGGCTATGTCCTTCAGACGGCCCAGTCCCACGGACAGCTCATCTGTGGAGGAAGGAAATGACACACAGGCCTGAGCAAACACAGTCACGGCACCTGCAAATGCTTCCTGATGGTGGTAAGGAGGAGAGACATGCCGAGGAATCTGTGTCACCTGGTGGGACTGCACTTACTGCAGAGATGAGTCTTCATTTAACTGATTATATCAGGGTAAAGAGAAAAGCCTTTTTCCGAGGTTTGTGACTGTGTGTGTGTGTGTGCACACTGAGGTAGGGAGACATGCCCAAGGCTGCTTTCTGCCTTTTTACTAAGAACAGCAGCCAGGAAAGAGCCAGAGGGGAGGGAGAAGAGGTGGTGCTTTGTAAGCCTTCTTATTTGCAAGATTAAATATAAAACACTAAGCAAAAAAAGATCAGGATACACAAATGCCTAGCACTGGCACCACAAATCTAAGTGAAACCAGTTTTTTTAAAAAGGTAGTCTTCAGGCTGCATGCGGTAGCTCACACCTGTAATCCTCACACTTTGAGAGGCCCCAGTGGGTGGACTGTGTGAGGTCGGGAGTTCGAGACCAGCCTGGCCAACGATGGTGAAACCCTGTCTTTATTAAAAAATACAAAAATTAGCTGTGCATGGTGGTACATGCCTGTATTCCCAGCTACCCAGGAGGCTGAGGCAGGAGAATCACTTGAACCTGGGAGGGGAAGGTTGCAGTGAGCTGAAATCAACACACTGCACTCCAGCCTAGACAACAGAGCAAGAGTTCATCTCAAAAATTAAAATAAAAAGATAGGCCAGGTGCAGTGGCTCACGCCTGTAATTCCAGCACTTTGGGAGGCCGAGGCAGGCAGATCACTTGAGGTCAGGAGTTTGAGACCAGCCTGGCCAACATGGTGAAACCCCATCTCTACTAAAAATACAAAAATTAGCGGGGTGTGGTTGCGCATGCCAGTAATCCCAGCTACTTAGGAGGGTGAGGCATGAGAATTGCTTGAACCTGGGAGGTAGAGGCTTCAGTGAGCTGAGATTGGGCCACTGCACTCCAGCCTGGCGACAGAGTGAAACTCTGTCTCAAAAAGAAATAAAAAAATAAAAAATAAAAAGATAATCTTCAGGTCAGGCACAGTGGCTCATGCCTGTAATCCCAGTACTCTGGGAGGCTGAGGTGGGAGGATTGCTTGAGCCCAGAAGTTGGAGACCGGCCTAAGCCACAATAAAAAAGAAAAGAAAGAGAAAAACAATATAATTTAAAAATTGAAAAAAAAAAAAAAAAGGTAAGTCTTCAGCTCTTTCCTTCTGGAGCTGACTGAAACTCATGGCCTCATGCTCCATGGAGTAGAGCCTGTGGTTGCCTCAGACCTCAGGAGGAAGCTCACAGGCAGCCAGGGCAGCAAAAGATAAGCAAACAGTGAGGCTGAGATAAAATGTGTGATAATGTAAAGCAACTGGGCAAGGGCACTGGAGTCGAGAGCCTGCCCGAGTTCCAGAAATAGCAGGGAGGGTGTGTTAAGACCGGAAGAGTGTAAGCAAAGGCAACACCCCCTGCCCCACCAGAGAGGCTGGCCTGGCCTGTGTCACCAGGGCTGTAGGGCCAAGCTCTGAACCAGCCACCCGCCCTTCTGCCCTGGCCTACCTCCTACTCCAGACTTCGTCCTGCCAGGACCTGCCCAGCTGCAAGTCCACAGTGCCAACTGTGCACCCTCAGACCCCTAGTGGTGGGCAGTACTTAGCACTTTGTCCTGTCTCCTGGAATTCAGTAACCTTCATCAATGTCCCTTTTCCCACTTCCTGCCAGCAGGCACCAACCATACCACCTGCTCTAACCATTCCCTTTCTCCTGGTGAAGGACTAAGGGCTTTCAAGCCTCTCTGGGTTTCTCTGGAGTAGTCAGATCTGGGCAGACACACCTTCTACCTCGGAGAGGTCTTTGGCTCTGGAGAACAGAGTCCAGGAAATAGGAGGAGGCAGCTGTCTGGGGCTTCCCAGAGAGTCAGCAGGAGCAAGCCTGTGCACAGACACTCCATGTGCATCTTCATGGGTTTCAATTTCGCCTCCCACTAGATATCTTTACAGCAGTGGGCAGAGGGAGGCGGGGGAATCTTATTATTTCTCCCCTTCACTTTGCCGGCTCCAAACAGGGGCTGGGAGACTGACAGGGTGACCCAGGTCACCATGGGGGAGATTTCTGTTCATGCAGCAGCAGTAAGAGGAGGCAGCAAGTCTGAGACACTACCTAGAACAAAGACACGGAACTGCCCACAAGCCAGTACCTACTTGAACTTTAAATAACTGACTTCTCCATTCAAAAAATAATCACTGGCCGGGTCCGATGGCTCATGCCTACAGTCCCAGCACTTTGGGAGGCCGAGGTGGGCCTAAGGTCGGGATTTTGAGACCAGCCTGACCAACACGGAGAAACCCTGTCTCTACTAAAAATACAAAATGAGCTGGGCGTGGTGGTGCATGCCTGTAATCCCAGCTACTCGGGAGGCTGAGGCAGGAGAATCGCTTGAACCTGGGAGGTGGAGGTTGCTGTGAGCCAAGATCGTGCCATTGCACTCCAGCCTGGGCAACAAGAGCAAAACTCCATCTCAAAAACAAAACAAAACACCAGCAACAACAAAACAAAAAACAAAAAATAATCACTAAGTGCTTGCCTGCTGGGCCCCAGGTACAAAGTAGTGACAAAATAGAAACACTCCCATGCTGCGTGGAATCTGCAGTCTGGTTGGGAAGACAGCAAGCAAACCAGCAGATACACAATCACAAATGGCCAGGGCAGCCCCCTAGAAACACAAGGGCCCTAAGAGATGGGGAGAGGAGGCCACACTAATGCAAGACTAACAGAAGGAGCCAGCCTGCAGAGAGTTGGAGGAGGCCACTCCAGGCAGATAGGGGCCACGAGGCAGAAAGAACTCATATCAGAAATCTCACACGAGCTTGCAGGTGAGGAGGGCAGAAGGTACCAGGGCAGGCAGAGAGAGCCTGGACTGCATTGTGAGTGTGTGTGGGTTCCATGAAAGAGTTCTGGAAGAATATACCCCCTCACTCTTTTTTTTTTTTTTGAGACGAAGTTTCACTCTTGTTGCCCAGGCTGGAGTGCAATGATGCAATCTCGGCTCACTGCAACCTCCACCTCCCAGGCTCAAGTGATTCTCCGGCCTCAGCCTCCCAAGTAGCTGCGATTATAGGCACCTGCCACCACACCTGGCTAATTTCTGCCTTTTTAGTAGAGATGGGGTTTCACATGTGGGTCAGGCTGATCTTGAACTCTTGACCTCAGGTGATCCACCCACCTCAGCCTCCCAAAGTGCTGGGATTACAAGCATGAGCCACCGCGCCCAGCCCCCTGCACCCACTTCTGTTTTAAAACATCATGCTGGAGGCTGTGTGGCCAAAGTGCCAATTGCAACACTAGTGCTAACTCTTACCATGCCAGGCACTTTCTGGCTCAGGTAACTGTCCCATTGTTCTCAGAGGGAGCCCGTTTCACAGAGGAGGAAAACAGGGCTCTGAGTGGCCAATGGGAAAAATGGAGTGACTGGTCATGTCCAGGCTACACTAGATGGCCTCTCAGGGACTCCTGGGTCCCAGGTGCTGTCATGAAAGTGAGAGGTAGGGACGGCTCAGTTGGGCTGGAAGTAGGAAATGGTGAGAAGTGGACAGATTCCAGAGACAGTGAAGTTGCAAAATGGACCTGGCTTAGTATGGGATGTGATGTGTGGTGAAGGAGCTGAAGCTGTAGGCTCCTGATGCAGGGGCTGTGCTTGGTGTGAGCTGCCTGAAAGACAGTGGCTTACAGGAGCTGGTGCAGTGCTCAGTCTTACCTAGGTTGCTGTCAATCTTCTGGTGATAGGCTCGAAGGTGTGAGTTCTTCGGGTAAGCATCAGTACTCACAGCAGAACCAGCCCCTCTGGGGATAGGGTCTAAGTTTAGAAGTAAACACCATGAGAGCAGTTACTTGACATTTCTTCAAATGGTGTTTCATATACCCAAAATAATTTCATCTGAAAAATGGGTAGAAGGAATGAGGGAGTTGGTTCTGAGGCCATTCAGAGGGATGATGGAGGAGCATGGGGCAGGCTCAGGGACCAGAAGGAGAGACACTTCCACGGGGCAAGGGAGGGTTCCTGCTCTCTCCCTCAGTCCTTGGGAGATCAAAGACCCTCAACCTAAGGGTCACCTACTCAGACGCTGGTGCACAAGCTCAGGAAAGAGAGTCACACAAGTGACAATATACCAGTGGAATTGCAGTAACACAAAACTACACAGGCTGTGGACAAGGTCTAAAAATACTAATTGTTACGTTATAGAAATGGAAGTATGGGTAATTTTGTTTCTTTCTAAAATTTATTCCTACGCTATATTTTCACTTGAAACAAGCAAAAAAGAAATGTTAGATAATGCACATTTGCCCCAAGAAATCTTCCTTGAACTTCAGTTTCTTCTTTTTTAAAATTATCTTTCTCAGCTTGAATGAACTTTAGTTTCTAAATGCACGCAGAAAAGCCGTCATCCCAGTTATCTCTTTCAGGGAAATGTCACTTTCTACACTTTGCATATTTCCTCCAGCATCAACCACTGAAACCATTCTGCAAACTGTGTCGATTCTTTTTTCAGTCTTTCAAGTTAATATATACCACACAAATGAAAACTCTTTAATTCCTTAAAATTGTGTCTTGGGTGCAGTGTCCTGTGCCACTTCTCCAGAATATGATGAGGCGGGTTTTCCCAGCCCTCGCCTTTCAATTTGCACTCACTTCCTCCGCTTGCCTTTCCAGACTGAACTATGCTGATGATGTCAGTCTCCCCTGCTCCCAGCTCTTCCTCCACTTGGTCTCTCCTCAGCTGCATCAACCACAACCATGGTGGGTTCCAGAGTTTCCAAGGTGTGTTGTCTTCTTGAAGGCAGCACAGTTTAAGCCTTTGGTTTCCAGCGCCAATTTCAATGTACCTGGCTTTTGGAGGGCCTTTGGAGGAGGCTCCAGGAGTCCTAAATTCCTTTCCAGATAAGGAATCTTTCTGGGCTTATCACTTGATACAAGTGGGATGATTTGATCAACACTCACTGTCTTGCCACCTTGTCCATGTGGCTGCTGCTCCTCCTGCCTGGGCTGGAGGCTGTATTAGTTCCTCACTGATGTTGTGACAAATGACCACAAACTTGTCTTTCGGTTCTGGAGTTTGGAAGTCCAAGATGGGTCTCAACTGGGCTGAGTCAGGGTGTCCTCAGGGTTGCACTCCTTCTGGGGCTCCTGGGAAGAATCTGATTCCTTACCTTTTGCAGTTTCTAGAGTTCACCTGCGTACCTTGACAAGTGGCCCCTTTCTCCATCTTCAAGGCCAGTAGCATCTTCAGATCTCTGACTCCGCCGCTCTCTCTTCTGCTTCCCTTTTCACTTAAAAGGGACCTTTGTGATGATACTGGACCCAACTGGACAACACAGGGTAACCTCCCCATCTTGTTGATTAGCAGTTATAACTCCATCTGCAACTGTAATTCTCCCTTTGCCATATAACCTAACACACTCACGGGGTTTGGGGATTAGGACATGGACAACTTTTGGGGGGATCATTATTCTATTTACCAAAGGGGTTTTTCTGTAGTTGGCTTTTTACTGCTGGAACAGCTGAAACAACTCAGAGCAACACAAGGCAGGAAGCGATGGTGGGCAGGCTCATTTCCTTTTCTTTTTTTTTGAGATGGAGTTTCACGCTTGTTGCCTAAGCTGGAGTCCGATGGTGCAATCTTGGCTCACTGCAACCTCCGCCTCCCAGGTAAAAGTGATTCTCCTGTCTCAGCCACCCAGATAGCTTGGATTACAGGCATATGCCATCATGCCCAGCTAATTATTTCGTATTTAGTAGAGATGTGGTTTCACCATGTTAGTCAGGCTAGTTGTGAACGACTGACCTCAGGTGATCCATCTGCCTCGGCCTCCCAAAGCGCTGGGATTACAGGCATGTGCTACCACGCATGGCTGGGCAGGCTCATTTTCAATCAAATGCAGGCCCCCACTTCCTTATTCTCCCTCCATGGAGGGAAAGAAAGGGAGGTCCCCCACCATAATGCACACCCCCAGGTCCCCGAGAGCATGCTGGGTCCCTAAGGCCCTTTGGTTAGCATGGGTGATGCCAGCAGCTGGGGCCCCGGCCCATCTCCCCAGAGAGGTTGCCACTGCCTCCCAAGGACCAAAGCCAAACCTAGAGGTCTCCCCCAAGAATTCAAAAGTGGGTGTGCACACAGATATCCACTCACCTGTATCATCCAGCTTTCTAAGGTCTGGGTGACTGGCCTGGTATTTTGCCTCCTGTTCTTTACTTGTACTTATGGCTTCTTTCAATCTTTTGGATAAAAGTTCACAAAGAAGAAAACTTTTAAAAAGGAAAAACCCCTATGACAGTGTTATCAATCTTTTCACATAATGCCTGTGTGCTAAAAATCAAATGCTCCCTCTGTGCCAAACTCCTTCTGACCAAAGTAGGGATTTCAACAGCTTCTCCCAGGAGCACTGTTGGCTGTGCAATAAGCTTACGAATATCCCTGCCTTAGACAACACCTGCCTCAGAAGTGTGGCAGCTAAGGCGTGTGTGGTGGCTCATGCCTGTAATCCCAGCCTTTTGGGAAACTGAGGTGGGAGAATCGCCTAAGCCCATGAGTGTGAGACCTGGGCAACACAGTGAGACCTTGCAGCATCGAGTAGCACTGAGTTAGGTGGCCCCCCTCTCTCAGAGAAACCAGGATTCCTAGGACCAGGCAGATGAAAAGCACATGAAACAACCAAACGGGTACTTTAGACCACGGTCAGCAAACAATGAATGACCTGCCGATCACATCTGGCCCACATCTTGTTTTTGTATTATTTCCCAGTTCTTTTATTTTTCCTTTTTTGAGATGGAGTCTTGCTTTGTTGCCCAGGATGGAGTGCAGTGGCATGATCTTGGCTCACTGCAACCTCTGCCTCTTGTTCAAGTGATTCTCCTGCCTTAGCCTCCCAAATAGCTGAGATTACAGGTGCATACCACCATGTCTGGCTAATATCTGTATTTCTAGTAGAGACAGGGTTTCACCATGGTGGCCAGGCTGGTCTCAAACTCCTGATCTCAAGTGATCCACCCACCTTGGCCTTCCAAAGTGCTGGGATTAGAGGCATGAGCCATTGCACCCAGCCTCAAGTTATTTTTATTGTGGTAAAATACACATAACAAAATTTCACCTGTTTTTATATGACCATGAGCAAAGAAGGGCCTTACGGATGACCATCTGACCCTCAGAGGATGAACTCTGAACCTCAAGGGTTTCATTCTTCTCATTAGTGCACATATATTACCAAAACACTGTGCTCAACTATTACTGCTTTGTTGTTGTTTGAGATAGGGTCTCTGTCACCAAGGCTGGAGTACAGCAGCGCAAACACTGAAGTCTCCAACTCCTAGCTTCAAGTGATCCTCCCATCTCAGCCTCCCAGGTGGCTCAGACCAAGCACTCACCACCCTGCCTGGTGAATTTTTTTTTTTTTTTTTTGAGACAGAGTCTTGCTCTGTCACCCAGGCTGGAGTGCAGTGGCGTGATCTTGGCTCACTGCAGCCTCCACTTCCCAGGTTCAAGCAATTCTCCTGCCTCAGCCTCCCAGGTACCTAGGATTACAGGTGCCCGCCACCATGCCCAGCTTATTTTTGTATTTTTAGTAGAGACGAGGTTTCACCATGTTGACCAGACTGGTCTCAAACTCCTGACCTCAGGTGATCCGCCCACCTCAGCCTCCCAAAGTGCTGGGATTACAGGTGTGAGTCACTGCACCTGGCCAATTAAAAAAAAATTTTTTTTTTTTTTGAGACAGCGTCTTGCTCTGTCACCCAGGGTGGAGTGCAGTGGCGTGACCTCGACTCACTACAACCTTCACCTCCTGGGTTCAATCTATTCTTCTGCCTCAGCCTCCTGAGTAGCTGGGACTATAGATGCACGCCACCACGCCCAGCAGATGTTTTGTATTTTTAGTAGAGATGGTGTTTCACCATATTGGTCAAGCTAATCTCGAACTCCTGACCTCAAGTGAGCCACTTCCCTTGGCCTTCCAAAGTGCTGGGATTACAGGTGTGAGCCACTGTGTCAGGGCTAATTTTTTAAAACTTTTTGTAGAAATGGGTCTTACCAGGATGCCCAGGTGGTCTTAAACTCCTTGAACTGAAGTGATCCTCCTGCCTCAGCCTCAAAAAGTGCTGGGATTACAGGCATGAGCCACTGTGTCCAGCCTAGTACTGTTTTTATATTTTGAATTTGTCACTAAAAAGTTGTGAAAATATGTTTTTTTCTCATCACGTAAGTCCCTATAAAATATCTTTGATTTTGCTCCATGGCCTAGTTTCCTAACACTGGCTATAGAAAGGGACAGCTCGTGCAACTCAGTCATTTAGACTGTGGCTGATGCCCTAATTTTTCTATTTTTAGTAGACATGGGTTTTCACCATGTTGGCCAGGATGGTTTCACCCTCATCCTGCTGAGCCCCCCAAGGTGTGGCAGGTGCCTCCAGCTGGGAGCTGTGCCTCTCCAACAGCCTGCTCTTCTCCATCTCAACAGCAGCCTGACTACTTCACCAGCCAAGCTGGGAACCACGGTTACTTGCAGTTTTAGCCTTCCCCCGCTGCACAGTGCTACTCCCAGCAATCCAGGCAAAACAAACGGCCTCTTTTTTTGTTTTTTAAAGATAGAGTTTCGCTCTTGTTGCCCAGGCTAGAGTGCAATGGCATGATCTTGGCTCACTGCAACCTCCACCTCCCAGGTTCAAGCGATTCTCCTGCCTTAGCCTTCTAAGTAGCTGGGATTACAGGCATGCGCCACCACACCCAGCTAATTTTGTATTTTTAGTAGAGATGGGATTTCTCCATGTTGGTCAGGCTGGTCTTGAACTCTCGACCTCAGGTGATCTGCCTGCCCTGGCCTCCCAAAATGCTGGGATTACAGGTGTGAGCCGCCACGCCCCGGCAACAAATGCCCTCTTGATATCCCACCCTCCAGGTATCCCAGAAACTCAGTTTCTCCTTCTGCCTTTTTTTTTTTTTTTTTTAACATACAGAACTCTCACTCTGTCACCAGGCTGGAGTGCAGTGGCACGATCTCAGCTCACGGCAACCTCCACCTCTCGAGTTCAAGTGACTCTCCTGCCTCAGCCTCATGAGTAGCTGGGACTACAGGTGCATGCCACTATGTCCAGCTAATTTATTTATTATTATTATTTTTTAATACATGGGGTTTCACCATGTTGGTCAGGCTGGTCTTGAACTCCTGACCTCAGGTGATCTGCATGCCTTGGCCTCCAAAGTGCTTGGATTACAGGCGTGAGCCACCATGCCCGGCCTGCCCAGCTAATTTTTGTATTTTTAGTAGAGATGGGGTTTTAGCATGTTGGGCAGGATGGTTTCAATCTCTTGACCTCGTGATCCGCCTGCCCTGGCCTCTCAAAGTGCTGGGATTATAGGTGTGAGCCACTGTGCCAGGCCAAGAAAGCCAATTTCTAGGGACAGTGAGAGAAGCGATAAGAAAGTAGAGAAGGTTAACCAGGTGCAGTGGCTCATACCTGTAATTCCAGCACTTTGGGAGGCTGAGGCAGGCGGATCATCTGAGGTCAGGAGTTCAAGACCAGCCTTACCAACATGGTGAAAGCCTATCTCTACTAAAAATACAAAATTAGCCAGGCATGGTGGTGCACACCTGTAATCCCAGCTACCTGGGAGGCTGAGGCAGGAGAATCACTTGAACCCAGGAGGTGGAGGTTGCAGTGAGTTGAGATCGTGCCATTGCACTCCAGCCTGGGCAACAGGAGCAAAACTCCATCTCCAAAAAAAAAAAAAAAAAAGAGAGAAGTTTAAGAAGGTGGTTCCTGGTCAGAAACCAAGTCTTACATAAGTTAGAGAATTTCAAATTAGGGGTAGTTAAACCTGTGACAGGAACGCATGAGCTTTAAGTAGAAATGAGAACAAGTAGCAATGGAAAGCTGTCAGCAAAGACAAACAGGGCTTCCCAAGAAAGAAAATTTCAGAGAAGGCCAAACGGTTTGTGTGATAACGATGTACACAGGAAATGCATGACTAAATACAAGTTTGATTAGGAGAAACTTATTTTAAAAGCTTGTAAGTGGGCCAGGCACAATGGCTCAGGCCTGCAATCCCAGCACTTTGGGAGGCTGAGGAGGGAGGTTGAGCCCAGGAGTTCAAGACCTGCCTGGGTGACATAGTGAGACCTTGCTTCTACAAAAAAAATACGAAAATTAGCTGTGCACGGTAGCAGACGCCTGTAGGCCCAGCTAGCTACTTGGGAGGCAGACGTGGGAGGATTGCTTGAGCCTGGGAGATGGAGGACATAGTGAGGAGAGATTGCACCACTGCCCTCCAGCCTGGACAACAGAGCGAGACTTCAACTCAAAACAAAACAAAACAAAACAAAACAAAACACTTTTATGTTTGTAGAGACAGGATCTTATGTTGCCAGGCTGGTCTTGAAGTCTTGGCCCCAAGTAATCATCCCACCTTGGCCTTCTAAAATGTTGGGATAACAGGTGTGGGCCACCACGCCTGGCCCTGCTAGGCCTTGAAATGGCCAACAACTTCCTTCAACCCAGCTTCCCTCGTGCTTTAACTGACTTATGTCTGCACCAACCCCCTCCTTCAACTGGTGGTTTCCCTCAAAACCTTCACCCTCTGCAAAAGGTCAGGTCCTCTGTGCTGCCTTCCTCTGCTCCCAGGACCAACCTCCCTTTCCTCTGGGCCCCCACTGCTTCCCTGTGGACTGCCTGCCTCCCCCACATCTTCCAACAGACAGATTGCATTCCTGCAGCTACTTCCCCCACAGAACTGCAGAACGTGGGTGAAACTTTTGCTTTCTTGAATTTACTAAGAGATGGCAAGAATGCTACAAGTGATTGGGGCTTACCTAGGGGTAGAAGGCCAGGCAGGGAACATGACATTGGGGGACCTTGAAGCCCACCTCACAAATAACTACGGCTGCCTCACTGATAGGAAGCCTTTGTTGGGAAGCCCTTGAGTTTCCAAGATGCTTTAAAAAAAATAAAACTGCCCCTGGAGCCACAGGACTTTCATGGCTTTTATAGCTATGTTCAGAGATGTAGGGGCCTCCAAGAGCCCCAGAAGCAGCCTTTGTGAAGAGGCATGCAGGATGTGGAAGGGTGTGAAAGAGTGCTAGACACAAACTTGCCAGCTTCCCACTCCTCCAAGGGCTTACTCTGCTTCTAAGTCTGTACATGGAGGATGTGTAAGTCCAAAACAAATGAACATCCTACCTTCTCTAATGGCAATTAAATGTGGCCAAAGATTAGGCTATAAAACACTTTCTGATGTGAATATTGAAAAAAACAACAACTACAATTGGAGGGAAATGACAAATATTTAAAGTTATGGTTGAACTGGAAAACCCAGAATGGTGATTGTGGCTGAGCCAAAAAAACAAACCCACTCTTATAACCTTAGCTAGTGCCTCCCCAGCACACTCACTGAGGCCTGCAGGTTCCCAGGGCCAACTCTGCAGGTACTTCCTGCAGGTTCCTCTCCCTACGTCTTTGTTTGTTTGTTTGAGACAGGATCTGACTCTGTCACTCAAGCTGGAGTACACTGGTGCAATCAGGGCTCACTGCAGATTCAACCTCCCTGGGTTCAGGTGATGTTCCCACCTATGCAAAAAGGTCAGGTCCACCTCAGCCTCCTGAGTAGCTGGGACCACAGGCATGTACCACCATGTTCGGCTAATTTTTGTGTGTGATTTTTTTTTTTTTGAGACAGAGTCTCACTCTGTTGCCCAGGCTGAGGTGCAGTGGCACAATCTCTGCTCACTCCAACCTCTGTCTCGGAGGCTTAAGGGATTCTCCTGCCTCAGCCTCCCAAGTAGCTGAGACTACAGGCAAGTGCCATCACGCCTGGCTAATTTTTGTATTTTTAGTAGAGAGGGGGTTTCACCATGTTGGCCAGGCTGATGTCAAACTCCTGACCTCAAATGATCCACCTGCCTTGGCCTTCCAAAGTGCTGGGATTACAGGCATGAGCCACCATGCCCAGACTCACTTTTGTGTTTTTTGTAGAGACAGGGTTTTGTCATGTTGCTCAGGCTGGGCTCAAGTGATCCTCCTGCCTCAGTCTCCCAAACTGCTGGGATTACAGGCATGAGCCACCATGCTTGACCCTCTCCCTAAGTCTTGATGGCTTCACCTGCCTGTTCTTTCTACTATCACCACCAGCTTTGTTGCCAACATTGGTTTCTCCCCAGCCCCACTCTGAGCTTGAAGTAATTATCTAATTTCCTCCCTACCACACCCTACATCTTGATCTGGGTGGTGGCCACACTAGTGCACACAGGTTCACATTCATTGGCTCTCCACTTAAGATGCATGCATTTTTACTGTACCTTAGTGATGCGTTAAAAAAAAAATGCTCTGCAGTTAGGCATGGTGGCTCATGCCTGTAATCCCAGCACTTTGAGAGGCCAAGGTGGGAGGACTGCTTGAGGCCAGGATTCAAGACCAACTGGCCAACACAGCAAGACCTCATCTCTTAAAAAATAAATAAATAAAATTAAAAAGAAGAGTACCACATTACAGAATTAAAACAGAGAGGCTGGGCGCAGTGGCTCATGCCCATAATCCCAGCACTCTGGGAGGCCGAGGTGGGGGCTGATCCACTGAGGTCAGGAGTTCAAGACCAGCCTGGCCAACATGGAGAAACCCCATCTCTACTAAAAATGCAAAAATTAGCCAGGCATGGTGGTACATGCCTGTAATCCCAGCTACTCAGGAGGCTGAGGCAGGAGAGTTGCTTGAACCCAGGAAGCGGAGGTTTCAGTGAACTGAGATGGTGCCACTATACTCCAGCATGGGCAACAGAGTGAGACTCTGTCTCAAAAAAAGAAAAGAAAAAAAAAGGCTGGGCCTGGTGCCTCACACCTGTAATCTCAGCACTTTAGGAGGCCAAGGCAGGTGGATCATCTGAGGTCAGGAGTTCGAGACCAGCCTTGCCAACATGGTGAAACCCCATCTCTACTAAAAATACAAAAATTAGCTGGGCATGGTGGTGGGCACCTGTAATCCCAGCTACTTGCAAGGCTGAGGCAGGAGAAAAGGTTAAACCTGAAAGGCAGAGATTGCAGTGGGCGGAGATTACAGTGAGCCAAGATCACGCCATTGCACTCTAGCCTTGCAAGAGGAGCGAAACTCCATCTTAAAAATAAAGAAATAAGTAAATAAATAAATCAAATGTGGGGGCGGGGTTAGGGAACCTGAGTAATCACATAATAGCAAGCATTTTTTCTGGGTTAAATGGAAGAAAAAGGCTGCCAAACCAAAATAATACTAGGATTACAACTATGAAAATATTGAATAAGGAGAAAAATAAAATTTTCTGGTTTTGTGTTGTGGTAGGTATAGTATAGAATGTAATATGGTCATATTGTTTTTATAATAAAAAACAGACACAATCATCTGAAATACCAACAGTAGTAATCTATTTTAGCAGAAACCCCATTTCTTTATCCTTCAACATGTAACACTTAAGTCTGCCAAAATCTCGTGTATGTTTTTATTACATTTTGAGCCAAAACTTGAGGAAAGCAATTTCTAACTTTAGTTTTTTGATTTTAATTCTTTAATTTTAATTTTTTTTTTTTTTTAAAGACGGAGGCTTGCTCTGTCTCCCAGGCTGGAGTGCAGTGGTGTGATCTTGGTTCACTGCAACCTCTGCCTCCTGGGGTTCAAGCCATTCTCCTGCCTCAGCCTCCCAAGCAGCTGGGACTACAGGTGCACATCACCACACCCAGCTAATTTTTTGTATTTTTAGTATAGACGGGGTTTCCCCATATTGGCCAGGCTGGTCTCAAACTCCTGACCTCATGATCCATCCACTTCGGCTCCCAAAGTGCTGGGATTACAAGCGTGAGCCACCATGCCTGGGCTTTTTTTTTTTTTTTTTTTTTTTAAGACAGGGAGACTCTGTCAGAGGCTGTAGTGCAATGGCACCTTCGTAGCTCACTCCAGTCTCTTAACACCTGGGCTAAAGTGATCCTTCTACCTCAGTCTCCCCTGTAGCTAGGACTATAGCCAAGTGATTTTTTCTTTTTTTGAGAGAGAGTCTCCCTCTGTAGCCCAGGTTGGAGTGCAGTGGCACCATCACAGCCCACTGCAGCCTTGACCTCCAGGCCTCAAGCCTCCTGAGTAGCTGGGATTACACAAGGTTGGATACTTTTTGTAGAGATGGGAGTCCCACTATGTTGCCCAGGCTGGTCTCGAACTCCTGGGCTTAAGTGATCCACTCACCCTGGCTTCCTAAAGTGCTGAAATTACAGGCATGAGCCACTGGACAATTTTTTTTGAGACAGAGTCTCACTTTGTCACCCAGGCTGGAGTGCAATGGTGCAATCTTGGCTCACTGCAACCTCTGCCTCCCGGGTTCAAGCAGTTCTCCTCTCAGCCTGCAGAGTAGCTGGGATTACAGGCATGTGCCACCATGCCCAGCTAATTTTTTGTATTTTAGTAGAGACAGTGTTTCACCATGTTGGTCAGGCTGGTCTCGAACTCCTGACCTTGTGATCCACTCCACTTGGCCTCCCAAAGTGCTGGGATTATAGACGTGAGCCACCGCACCCAGCCCCTAAAGACTTTTTAAAGCAAAAATTACATAAAGTAAGTCACTTTGTACTGATTACGCTCTCCGAGGTGAACACCCTCTCTTTCAAAGTAGTGGGGTCACAATTACTGGAGAAGCAACTGACAGACTAGATGTCAAACAAATGAACATAGGAACAGGGAAGAATAGCCCCTGGTTTCACAGTGTTTGAGGACAAATCCCCCGATGAGTAACTTAAAGGGTTGCTGGATCCCTTTACGGCACGGATGTGTGAAAGTCTTGGTCATTTACACTCCACTCCACTTCTGCTCCTTTATACCCAGATGGTAGAAGACGCACTCACCTGCTGTTGGGCTGGGAAACGAGGGTGCCATTCTGTTCAGGTGAGGTCTCTGCTGGTTTGGATTTGAAGTAATTGACGAGTCCCCCAAACACACTCTTAATGCTATTGATGTGTTTCTGGCTGACCTTCAAATCTTGGTCCATCTTGTCCACCATCTTCTCTGTGCGCTCCAGGACTCCTCGCTGACGGGCGAGCTCCTGAGGAAAGCAAGAGGTAGTGGCATTATAGCTTTCTGTGACCTCTCCCCCAGGGCAGTCAAGGACCATATGCGGCAGCCACTTCATAAACTCTCAGTGGGCACATCTGGAGGTGGGTGCTCTCATATGTGAGGGGACATGACCCTTTCCAACAACAAGTTCCTTTGCCTCTCCCTCTCTGCCCTACCTCTGCTTGCTTTCCTCATTTGTTCGTGACACCCTTTTCCTGAGAGGTTGACTCACGGCACCATCTTAAGATGGATGGCGGAGGCTGGGTACGGTGGCTTACATCTGTAATCCTAGCACTTTCGGAGGCCAAGGCGGGCATATAACGAGGTCAGGAGTTCAAGACCAGCCTGGCCAACATGGTGAAACCCCGTCTCTACTAAAAATACAAAAATTAGCCAGGCGTGGTGGTAGGTTCCTGTGATCCCAGCTACTCAGGAGGCTGAGGCAGCATAATCGCTTCAACCCGAGAGGCAAAGGTTGCAGTGAGCCTAGATCACACCATTGCACTCCAGCCTGGGCGACAGAGGAAGACTCTCGTCTCAGAAACAAAACAAAACAAAATATGGATGGCAGTGTACCTGTGAGGCTCAGAGTTCAGGGCCTGAACTGGAACCAGATTCTCTGTAGCCCCTAAACTCTGGGAACCCTCACAGGCTTGGGCCTGGTACTGCCCCCTGGACTCTGGTTCTTATATTCTTCCCTTAGAAAGTTCCCACTTTAGGAGTTCCTACTGGGCCACCTGAGCCTCTTGGCCATGGTCAAATCCTCAAATTTGATTTCAGGGACCAGTGTCCTCTCTGGGCCCTACTAGTGTCTGACTCCAGCTCACCCACAGTTCCAGCTTTAAAACCTGTTACCATGGGTGACCCTGTCCCAAGGCCTTTGCACGCACGACTGTCTCTGCCTGTAATGCTTTCTATCCAGATACTTGTATAGCTCAGCCTCTCATCCCTCATCCAACTAGGGTCTCCACTCAAAGGCCACTCTCTCAGAGAAGCCTTCCCAGACATCTTCCCTAAAGGAGAACTCCTCCTTCCAACCACCACCCCTCCTCTCCACCTCCTTTTCTTTTTTTTTGAGATGGAGTCTCGCTCTGTCGCCCAGGCTCAGAGGTTGTCGCTGCAACCTCCACCTCCTGTGTTCAATAGATTCTCCTACCTCAGTCTCCTAAGTAGCTGGGATTCCAGGCGCCTGCTATCACGCCCAGCTAGTTTTCTATATTTTTAGTAGAGATGGGGTTTCACTATGTTGGCCAGGCCAGTCTCGAGCTCCTGACCTCAGGCAATCCACCTGCCTCAGCCTCCCAAAGTGCTGGGATTACAGGTGTGAGCCACCGCGCCCGGCCTCTTTTCTTTACGGCATGTGAGCTCCATGAGGCAGGGCCTTGCTCTGTTCACTGCTGAGTCTCTGCACATCTGCCCAATGGAGACATGAGTCATGCTCTGTGGCCACAGTGACAACCGATGGTCCCTCCAGAGCTGATGGTTCTGATTGTGAATACACATTCACCAGAACATCAACACTACCACTTTCCTTTTTTCATGACAGACTTGCTGCAGTCCCTCGTTCAGGACTGATCTACAGCTGCGGCCCACCTGGGACTGTCTTTCCAGCCAGAAGGCTCTCGAGCTTCATTTCTCCTGCTCTCCCTCAGCTGCCTTCCTCTAAATCTGCTATCCACGCATCACCCTGTGGCTTAGCAATTACACTAACTATGCAAATATTTTTTAGAGATATTCTCTCTTGGTGCCTAAAAACAAAGTCAAAAAAATTTTAAAGATACATCCTGGAAATCCGAAGAGCAAACTGCAACTATAAATAAACGGTCATGGCTTCCTTAGAATCCTTAAGGAATCAATGTGTAACCTGAGTCCTTTGTTTAGTGGGTGACATTTAAAAACATAACGTATAGGCAAAAAGCTAAAATACTGGTTGAATTTACTATTAAGCTTTGTTTAACTTTTGCTGGAAATAAACTTAGAACTGCCAAATTTTACAGTTTCCGATGTTTATGTTTTTCACCAGTTCACAGGACATATCTAAACAAACCATCAGGCTTTTTTTAAGTAAAAAGAAAAACGTTTTCTGGACTGTGTCACTCAATATGTCAAGCAAATCTTGCAAGCGCTAGTTTTCAAAAGAAAAAAGAGCTGCTAATGTATTTGGCATTTCTGCTTCTTCCATCACCTCAAGTTTATCATCTTCATGTCCATACTGTGGTCTTTTGTGGAATAAGGCAGCGCTATACATTAGAATTAAAGGGATCTTCTTTAGCATCTATGTGTTTTTCTGACGGTCCTGTTCCAGCTTGCTTTGCAGGTTGCAGAAGACGGAAGAATCTGTAGCTGGAAAAACATTCAGAGCAGCCAAGCTGGGGACTGGGGGCTGAAGGCATGGCCAAGGCTCTGCAGCAGTCACATTAGGAGGGGGGTCCTCCCATCAGGACCAACCCATGACCACTCACCCTTCCACCCTGACCTTTTCAACTCAATTTGGAGAGCTACCTTCCCCACTATGGACTTATTTTCTCCTATTCACAAGTGACATGTTCTCTCAAACTCTCAGAGTTTGTGCTACTGTAAAGGAAACCAGACAGATTTCTGGTTTCTAGATGTTTAGCTAGAAGCACAGAGAAATATGTGAGGGTGGCTTATCTTGCATGTGAGGCTGAAAGGCCAGGGGAGTGCTGCTCTGGTCTCTGGAAGTTTCTGTTTGCTGGAAGCTAGTGTTCACCGGAGGTCATGAGGCCAGCAAGGGAGGAGCTGTTTCTTCTGCTAAAATCCATTCCGAGAAGGCTGAGGAAATGACCAGACTCAATGTGCTTGTGACCTAGTTCCAACCAATGAGGAAGAAGAGCTTGACAGAACAAACACCAAAATACCAGGGAAGAGAACACTGACAGTCCGTAAGCACAGGCCGGGCGGCGCTTGCGCCCCAGCTATCACCAAGACGGGCCTCAACTGCTCTGGGTCCTGAGGCACGCTCATACCTGCCCTCTGTGGAGCCATGGCGCATCTTCTCCGTCTGCCTCTGGGAGAATGAGGTCCCTGAAGGGACTTGGGTGCTGTGAGGGGAGTGAGCTCTGCAGATGCCGTTGGAGTAAAGGACACGTGTGGAAAGTGCTTCTTGGTTTCAGTGATTACTAAGCACTACAGGCGATGCCCTTCTTACTTCTTACTCCCCTTAGTCCCAACAAGAGTTCTCTAAACAGGAAAAAAAGATGGCGAGAGAAAGGGTCTGGCTGGGCTGGTGGTACATGCCAACAGATGAGAGAGAAAGGGAGTTTCTCAACTCTTTGGCTTGTGGCTTTTTGTCAAGTGCAGGGATCCCCAATAGAGCAAGGGGAAACAGAAGACAGACAAAGACCCTGTGAGGGCATCTACTGCCCGAAGTGAGGACACACTCTACGGGACGGGTCACGTCATGGGCACTGAGGGCCTGAAGGCATCAGGGCTTCCTTGCTGGCAGAGTGCTCCTTGAAAACACACATACACAGAGACAGAGGTGTTGAGAGATCTCTGCCCGAGGCGCTGAGCACCTGCTCTCTGCCAGGCACCCTTCCAGGCGTAGGGATTCAAGTGTCCACAATCCTGATGGTGTTTACAGTCTGACAAGAGGGCAAGATGAATGAGGTTCAATCTGAGTTTCTCATTTGTTCACAACATTGCAGTGCTGGGAGTTCAAGGAAGGCAGATGGGTCCTTGCTTCACTGAGCTTATAGTCTCGTGGAGGAGGCAGAAAATAAAGCTACTGCGCGCGCGCACACACACACACACACAGACACACACACACACACACAGTCACCTGCTCCCAGAATACTCTTTGCCAAGCTTAAGGTGGGGGTCAGGGAGGTTCCCTGCTGAGGTTGGAAAAGAGACTGAGAAGATAGGCAGTCAAAAAGTTGAGGGTCCTATCCATTTGACTTAGTTTTCTCTCCTTTTTTTTTAGCAGCTTGAAGGAAGGATGGACTTAGTTTTCTTAAAAACAAACCACAACAAAGAGCTGGGATGGGGCAAGGGCACCAGGCAGAGGGTGCAGCTTGTGTAGGGGCAGAGGAACTATGTGGGAAGTGGGCAGGGCTACCCACAGGACTCGGCAGGGAACACCTAAAGGATGTCACTAAGGCCTTCAAAAGGCAACAGTGACTACCAGATCCCAACTACAATTCGCAGCCAACACATCTAGAAATTTGAAATTTATATCTGTTCTGTCTCTACCTTCCCAAAGGAGTATGCACAGGCACAAGCCCTAGCAGGGACACATGAGCACCCAAGACACATGCTCAAACTCTGGTCTCTGTCTGACTGTGGCAGCCGGAGTATGGGGTGGATTCAGAGACAAATCGGGTCTTAGGGTGCAGGAAAAACCACCACGGGCAAAGGAAGTAGTGCTGGTGCCCCTCACTGCCTGTGTGCAGGCTGACCTGGGGCTGAGTAAAAGGCTAGCTCAGTCCACACACTCCACATTCCAAAGAAAGGTCTGGCCCTAGCCTGGTTCCTTGTTTTTGGAATATCCTGCCTGATAAGAGTGTCCTTGTTTACCTGAGCCTAAGCTTAGGCCAGGCTAACAATGTGATATATGATGGTGGCCTTGGGCTTCACATTAACAGCTTGACTTCTGGGATGGTTGGAGACTATACTCAGTCATGCCTATGTGACAGACCCCCAATAAAAACTCTGGACACCCAGGGTTAAGTGAGGGTTGGCAATACTCTGTATATGTTGTCACACACTGCTTGGAGAAATAAGTGTTGTCCACACGACTCCATGGGGAGAGGACAACTGGAAGCTTGTGCCTGGATTCCCCTGGACGCTGTCCTATATACTTTTTTCATTTGATGGTTTTAATTTGCATCTTTTCATTGTAAGGAACCATCACCATAAGTATAACAGTTCTATGCATCCTTCCAGTGAATCACTGAAGTTGAGGTTGGTCTTGGGAACCCCAAACACCTCCCTACAACACTTCCCACTCTGAGAACAACACCTCGGAGGCAGAAAGCCATATAGCAGACAGCTGCTCAGCTTCTCACAGCGTGTTTCCTGGTCAGCAAAGCAAGGCCCCTTGAGACAACGTGGCGGCCATGAGTGGATGTGCCCAGGAAGGAGTAGCAGATACAGCCACACACTCAAACAACCAGCCCATCCTCAGAAGGTACCCTGTTAACAGCCAACAAGCCAGCAAGTTGGCCTGGGATCAATGGCCTAATTCTTTTTTTTTTTTTTTTTTTGAGAGGGTCTCACTTTATCACCCAGGCTGTAATACAGTGGCACAATCTCAGCTCACTGCAGCCTTGACCTCCCGGTTCAAGAGATCCTCCCACCTTAGCCTCCTGAGTAGCTGGAACTACAGGCATGCACTACCACACCCAGCTAATTTTTGTATTTTTTGTAGAGCCAGGGTTTTACCACATTGCCCAGGCTGATCTTGAACTCCTGGGTTCAAGGGATCCACCTGCCTTGGCCTCCCCAAGTGCTAGGATTACAAGTGTGAGCTACTGTGCCTGGCCATCAGTGGTCTAATTCAATCATTGATAGTTTACTAAAAATTAATTAAAAATAAATCCAGGACAAACCTAGTGGTGAAGATGTGGTTCAATGCCATTTCTCTACCAGACTCCCACCTGAAAGACACAGCCTGACATGCACAGGGATGCATTTCCTGGTCACAGGACAGGCACTGCAATCGAGGCACACAGCTCAGTGCATTCTTTCCATCCCGCTCTCTCCTCCCATTTCAGGCAATCCTCTGTTCCCTCCCTCTTTCCTTTCCTTCCCTAGGTCACTTATTCATTTGGTAACTATTTTAGGAGCGCCAATTACACTTAAGGACATTGTGCTGAGAAGCGTGGGGGTAGAAAGTCGAGCAAGAGATGGGCAAGAGACTGCTCTTCTTCCACTGCTGCCATTTACAAATTTGAGAAATTACTCAACCTGGCAGCTGCCTGTCCCCATCCATCAGCTTTTGCTAAGAACTCTAGCTGCATCACCACAGCCTGCCTCGAGGGGGGGCTCTGGTCCGAAGGGCCCCTCATTTGGAGTGGGCTGCTCCGAGACCAGCATCCCTGAGAATGAGGGTACCACCTTGTGGCAATGTGTCTACTCTCAGTTCCTGGGACACCTTGATGGCCTCTGCTCCTGGGAAGGAGGGGTGTCCTCCTCTCTCCCACCTCTGAACTGAATGCCCAGTGTGGGTGTGTTGTATGCTGGAAGGACAGAGATGGGTGGGCCCCTGCATGAGACAGTGTGGAGGATGTGCTGGCGGTGGCTGCTGAGTGCATCACGTTTGAGCACTGCCAAATTCTGCCCCTTTCCATTGACATTACTGTGCCAGCTGTTCAAACCTCGGTCTACTGTTTGTTGCTGGACTCCCCTGAACTGAGATCTCAGGCCCCAGAAAACAGCTACAAGAGGGGAAGCGGAGGGTCCAGGGCAGGTGGGTCTCCTCCACTGGAGTGGTGAAAGAATGTACAAAAATCGTGTCCAAGTAGGATGCAAATAGACTCAACAAAAGGTGTAACCAATCTCAATGCCTCCGTTCAACTAAGTGAGTTGAACCTGTGTTTTGAAACACATTCCATATAGGAACTAGATTTGGACATTCCAGACCTCTTTCCAGCATATACTCACATTCTCTTTCCAGCATATACTCCTATTTATGCAGCCAGTCCCCTAGTTCCTATCATTAGGGGACTGGCTGCATAAATAGAAGTCATTTGTTCAAAGGAATACAACACAGCCATAAAGAAAGCCCAGCTCATTATACATTAGCGTAAAACAACCTCCATCCAATTAAGCACACGCAGACCAGAATATATAGAACACTTCATTTAAAAAAAAAAAAAACAACAACCCTGTCTTTATCCACAACATTATCTCCCCAAGACACTGAAGGAGGGAAGGTGACTGGCTGCCTTAGGGGTAGAGGGAGGACAGCAAGGGAAGTGGGGGAAGGCTACATCATTTTGTATTTTTTGAAGTTTAAACCATGTGATTAGAACATCTCTTCATAACAATTAAACCTTAGGAAAATAAAAGAAGAAATCACGCTTACTAGAGAAAGAGATGAGTGGCTTACAGGTCTCCCTGTAGTTCTATAAAGCACCTACCAGGTCAGCCTGGTGGGACCTGCCCTGCTCAGACTACTTCTCCTCTGTTCTTCTGTGGTCACAGCCTGTGGCCTGAGCCTTTGTGAGAAACAAACCTTGCCAGGTTTCACAGTAGGAGAAGGGCAGCTCTCTTCGCTAGAGGTGACTTAACTAAGTCATTTTCCTGCCAAGCTGGGACTGAATTATGATCTTCCCAACCTAATACTATTTGTAAAGTCCTCATCTCTGACAGAAATCTGTCCTCTGTTGGCATGTTTCACAGTGCTGGGTACCCAGGAGGCACCTAAGTGGGGTGGTTAGCAGGGTACACTGGAATCTGCTGCAAGCCACTTTGTGCACTGAGGGCTGCAAGAGCTCATACTCCCCTGTACCCATCCCAACACCAAAGGGAATGAAAGAGTGATTAGAGTGATTCAAAGACAGCCTGAAGGCCAGACAGCTTGGAGGCCTGTAATCCAGCACTGGGAGGCCGAGGTACGCAGATTATTTGAGTTCGAGACTAGCCTGGGCAACATGGCAAACCTCCTCTCCACCAAAAATACCAAAAATTAGTTGAGTATGGTGGCATGCACCTGTGGTCCCAGCTACTTGGGAGGCTGAGGCAGGAGGATCACTTGAACCTGGAGGCAGAGGCTGCAGTGAGCCAAGTGCACTGCACTCTACCCTGGGTGACAGAGTGGGACCCCATCTCAAAAACCTCCCCCAAATCAAAAGACAAAAAAAACACCAGGTGGGGTGGGGATGCAGGTCATTCCTGACTCCCAGGGCCTCTCATAATTGAGAACTGATCCAATCCTGGAAAATTCCAATGGGTCATCTCAATGACAAAAGCACCTGTCACCTGCCCAGTCATGACCACACTGTACCTCTCACAGCAATGCCTGGCCTGGCCAACCCTGACATGCCTGAGGTGCCATTCTGCCTCTGCTCTCACAGTCCCCACTGCACAGAATGACCTTTGGGGGCAGCATAAGGCATATCATCACCATCTATATCAAACAACTCCCATCTATTATGTTTTTGCCTCTCCTGAGTTATGAGACCAGAACTTTCCCTCTGACCTCCAAGGGCTTCTAAGCTACTTCCTCTCCCACCTGTCCTTTAACGCACCCAGGAGCTCTGCTGCTGGGCCAGTGTGTTTGCATATTCGCCTGTCTTCCCTAAGAACATCCCTCATTCTCACTCCTCTTGTGCAAACCTCAGCCATAAAAGCTAGATTCAAGTTCATGTAAACCTCAGCCATAAAAGCTAGATTCAAGTTCATCCTCCGCCATGATGCCCTACTTTGAATCATTCCGATTTCCTACTGCATTTGTTCTCGGTTTACAAAGATGTCTCTTCAAATAGTTCTTAGTTGACTTGCTTGGGCTTGTGATCCTTAATCATATGACCCATTCACCAGCGCCCTAAAATCTCAGACAACAATCCAAAATCTAAGTCAGGACTTCCCATTTAGAATGGAACACTGGAATCCAGTAGGTATGAGATTTAAGAACTACAAGCAAAGTCTCCTCAACAAGGTTAGGACCAGGTGCAGTAGCTCATGTCTGTAATCCCAGCACTTTGGGAAGCTGAAGTGGGTGGATCACCTGAGGTCGGGAGTTTGAGACCAACCTAGCCAACATGGCAAAACCCCATCTCTACTAAAAATACAAAAATCAGCCAGGCATGGTGGCGGGTGCCTGTCATCCCAGCTGCTCAGGAGGTTGAGGCAGTAGAATAGCTTGAACCGGGGAAGTGGAGGTTGCAGCGAGCCAAGAGCACGCCACTGCATTCCAGCCTGGGCAACAGAGTGAGACTTTGTCTTTAAAAAAAAAAAAAAAAAAAAAAAGGCCGGGCACAGTGGCTCATGCCTGTAATCCCAGCACTTTGGGAGGCCAAAGTGGATGAATCACCTGAGGTCAGGAGTTTGAGACCAACCTGGCCAACATGGTGAAACCCCATCTCTACTAAAAATACAAAAAATTAGCTGGGCGTGGTGGCAGACCCCAGCCACTCGGGAGGCTGAGGCAGGAGAATCACTCGAACCCGGGAGGCAGAGGTTGCAGCGCACTGAGATCACGCTACTGCACTCCAACCTGAGCAACAAGAGTGAAACTCCGTTTCAAAAAAAAAAAAAAAAAACCAACGATGGTTAAACACTACACACAGGGAGGTGAATCAATGAGGGATACATTAACAGAGAGAGGTGGGAAAGGGAAGTAACCCAAGAAAAGAGCAAGGGGAAATAATAGGGTCTCGCTTTGTAGCCCAAGCTGGAGTGCAGTGGCATGAACAGGACTCACTGCAGGCCTGACATCCTGTGCTCAAGCGATCCTATACCTCAGCCTCCTGAGTAGCTGCAACCACAGACGCGTACCTTCATGCCTGGCTAATTTTTAAATTTTGTAGAGACGGAGTTTCGTTTGCTGCTCTTGAACTCCTGGGCTCAAGTGATCTGCCTACTTCGGCCTCACAAATTGTTGAGATTGCAGAAGTGCAACCGTGCCTGGCTTATTACATTTTTTAAAACTTTTTTTCCTCTGTCCAAACGAAACTGTTTCATTAGTAGGCTTAAGAGAGGATGGGGTATGTAAATAAAGAATAATTCTCAGCTCATGCCTGTAATCTCAGCATTTTGGGAGGCTGAGGCGGGCGGATCACATGAGGTCAGGAGTTCGAGGCCAGCCTGGGCAACATGGAGAAACCCCACTTCCACCAAAAATACAAAATACTTTAGCCAGGTGTGGTGATGCCTGCCTGTAGTCCCAGCTACTTAGGAGGCTGAGGCAGGAGAATTGTTTGAACTCGAGAGGTGGAGGTTGCAGCAAGCTGAGATCTCACCACTGCACTCCAGCCTGGGTGACAGATGGAGACCCTATCTCAAAAAGAAAAAAAAAAAAAGAATTGTCACTGAAGGTACTACTCTGAAGTCAAAAGCTGGAAATAACTGATTGAGTTGCAGCAATAGACTCTTAACCCACACACTATGTGGCTAGGATTTGGGAAGTAAAGGTAAGGCCCTGGACTCAACCAAATTCAGGTTTTGGCCAACTCCGCACCTGTCTGGGGAGACGGGACTTCAATACCTCTTGGTTAGGTGGAGATGTGGTCAGTGGTGCGGGAAGAACTTGTGGACCACTTGCCCCGATTCTTCATGGGTATCACCTAACACTTGCAGGCATAGAGTCCTCTCTTACTGGCTCACTCCGGGAGGAATGGCCAAAACCTCGTACAGGACTTTTGCCCAGGAAATAATGTCGAAGAAATGGACTCTCCATTTCCATAACCCAGGTCCTGCTGTTCAGAATTTTCTCACCTGGACAGAAAATAATCTGGAGTTTACCTGTGAACTAGGCGTAAGAAAAAAAAATCAACTAAGCAGACTAATAGCTAAGGAAGATTTCTGGGGTAAACTGCCCTCTTCAAGTACTCCAGATGCACATGCATTTACATAGTTAACAGACTGCTACACACCATCGAGTCACTAAGGTGCAAGAATCTATGCTAGGCAACTCGAGAATTCTCAAAAGATCGTGAGCAAAACATTTCTCGTCTCCGTCTGACAACGCAGAGACCAGCATGTTCACATCAGCCCTGCCCCAGGCTCACCTCGGAAGAGGCGACCCCAACCTTCTCGGACTCGTACATGAGGGTCAGGGACCTGCTGGTGCTGGCGGCCGTGGCCTCAGCCCTGCGAAGCACCTCCTGCCGCAGGTACTGCTGCCTGTCCGCAGGCGCGTCGGGCTCGTCGGGGAGGTCTCGGGCGTCCCTCCACGGGGCCGGCCCGGCGCCTTCGTCCTCCCCGTCATCGTCGAACGGATTGTAGCTTTTGGGGTAGGCCGACATAGTGCCGGCGCGGCTCACCACCTGGGAAGAAGGAGCAACGCAGCCACCGCAGTCCAGGGCGTCACCCCGCCCTCCGAACCCGCAGTCGCCGCGCGAACTCCTTCCGCGCGTAGCGCGCAGTGGGCCCCGCCCTCGGAGCCGACCATCTCGCAGGTCGGCTGGGGGGAACCACGTCCAGAGCGCGCAACCACAGCCTACTGCCCATCCCCTCTCTCCCCTGCAGCGGTGGGCCCGCCCCGCAGCCGCGCCCTACATAGGGTCGGCGTCTAAGAGGTCACGTGGTGAGAAAGCCGGATGCGGCTGCGGCTGCGGCTGCGGCTGCGCCTGCGCCTGCGCCTGCGCCCTGAGGTCGGGCGCCCGCGGGCCGGGAACAGGGAGTCGGCGGGCAGCGCCGCGGCGCATGAGGTGATGGCGGCGGCCGCGGCCCGGGGAGGCAGTGGCGGCGGCGGAGGCTCTGGCTCCGGCTCCAGCGCCTCGCGGGGTTTCTATTTCAACACGGTCCTGTCCCTGGCCCGCTCCCTGGCGGTGCAGAGACCAGCATCCTTGGAGAAGGTAACGTCGGCGGGCTCGGCCGCGGGCTGACAGGAGGAGGGGCTGGGTCGGCGAAGCCGGGAGGCGGGATGAGGGTCTACGGAAGGCCGAGACAGGGATCGCGGGCAGTCTGTGCGGGAGGGGGCGCGTGAAGGTTGGGATCTGGCAGGGGAAGGAGGCTCCAGAGGGAGGGGCTGGTAAAAAGATAAGGGTCGTGGGGGAGGCGTCGGCGGGGCCTTCGCGGCCGCTGCAGGTGAGTAGTCGTGGGCGAGGAGGGGACGTGAGCTGCTAGCCCACCGAGCATCTTGGGACATCGCGGGGGTGGAGGCTGGGTCGCGGGCGTCAGTGAGGAGCAGTGGGATGAGCAGAGGACCAGGGGGTCAAGACGTGGGGCTCTGCGCCCGATTTCACCTGCTTTTTATTACGCGAGCTCGGGAAGATGCCTTTCTTGTAAAATGGGGATGCTTTTACTTGCTTTACCGCCTTCACCTGATTGTGGTGGCCAGGAGACGAAACACTGCTGAAAGTTATTTCTGACTGTAAACCAATTGCGCAGTGTTATTTCACGAGGGTGGGGGCGTTAGACTGGGTAAAAGATTGTGGGTTGGCAGAAGGGACAGTGGCAGGGAAGGGAGAGTGAACTGTCAGTGGGCAGAGAAGTGAACTCGGGATTGCTTCAGAAGAGAAAGGTGAAGTCGTGACAAAGCAAACCTCATCTTGGTTCTGAGAAAGGTGAAAGGCAACTCAGTGGTGTGCCTTGAGATCTGGAAAGAGCAGATTTTAGAGTCAGACTTAAATTTGTTCTCTGCACTGGCACTTACCGTATCCTCTTGGGCAAATTAACTCTTAGAACCTCTGTATCCTTTCTTGTAAAAAGAGGTTGTTCTTGAGAATTAAATGAGTTCTAGCATAAAGTGTCTTGCACAGGGCTAGGCACGGAGTGGGTGAGCAGTAAATGTCAGCTTTCTTCACCCACCAGTGTGTGATGAGATTCAGCACAGTGTTTAGCCCTGAAGGGATGGAATTACTTTCCCACTCAACTTTTTGGCAGTTAGAAGGATGTTTTCCGACAATATAAGAAGACAGTGGTGACTGGAGGCCAGCCTGCTGCATTTGGGAGTGGTTTTGTGGCTCTCTGCTGATGGGTGAAGTTGAAAGGCTGTTTTAGGCACTTTTGGCAGTGTGACCTGGTCCTTGACTTTGTTGGTTCTCAAACCTGATTTTATCACACACCTTTAGGGTGAGCAGGTCCTGGCAGATTGGTGCTAACCTGACTTCTAGCTAAAGAGGGAGTACAATGCAATGGAAAAGACATGAGTTTGGAAAATAGGACCTCTGAATTTAAATCCTGTATCACTTGCTTGCACTAGTGTGACTCTAGACAGGTCAGTTCCCTTCTCTGATATTTTGCTATCTCCTGTCGAAAACAGGATAGTACTTCATAGGAGTGTTGTGAAGATCAACAAAAAGGCACATGGGTACCTAATGTATGATCACCGTTATCATTAGATAGTCTGACTAATGGAGCATAGTGCTGTTTATTAAATGAAACTCATGCTAGCTAGTCAGCACATTCTCTTCTTAGGAGAGCCAACAAGTATATCTTATGTCTGATAGTTGGATTCTGGGAGAAGAGAATGCAGAGAATTGAATGATCTTTAAGAAGCTGGTCTTGCAGCTCCAGCAGTGGTAGCACCCTTTCCACTCAGTTACTCTGAAAAGGGCACCTTGAGCTTAATTTGCCTTCTTTAGCCATGATCACTAGTCATGAGAACATTCTGTAATTGCAACATTCTTAGCTTTGTATCTTGTAATGCCTGCTTCAGTTTTGAAGATTTTATATATATATATATATATATATATATATATATATATATATATTTTTTTTTTTTTTTTTTTTTTTTGACGGAGTCTCATTCTGTCTCCCCAGCTGGAGTGCAGTGGCATGATCTCGGCTCACTGCAACCTCCGCCTCCTGGGTTCAAGCAATTCTCTGCCTCAGCCTCCTGAGTAGCTGGGATTACAGGTGCCCACCACCACACCTGGCTAATTTTTGCCAGGTGTGGTGGCAAAATAGAGATGGAGTTTTACCATCTTGGCCAGGCTGGTCTTGAACTCCTGTCCTCATGATCCACCCGCCTTGGCCTCCCAGAGTGCTGGGATTACAGGCGTGAGCCACTGCTCTTGATCATCAAGATTATATTTTATGGCCA